>JAQFVV010001597.1:2500-58571 GCA_028023455.1 Epiperipatus broadwayi | reverse complement strand
CACAATATATATATATATTAAATCCTTACTAAAGAGACTCTGTCTAACTGCATTACTACTATTTAAATATACATGCACATATATACAAAACATATGCACAATATATAACAAATAGATATAATTTCCAAACATATAGATGTCAGTTTTGCTGAGCAAAAACATTGACTACCCATACTTGTTATTTGTTTCACAAAAATAAAATAGACACAAAAAAATTCAAATGAATTACTTTATTTACAACATTAAAATATCTAAAATGGTAGCTGCAGTAGTGGATATAGATAATTTCTACACATATACATGATGGTACTCACCCAAATACTTTTGGATCTTGTATTCATATTTCTCACAATTAATATGTTAAAAGTAATCCATTTGGATGTTTAATAGCTAAAGATGCATACTGTTGTATATGATTGGTAAGTGTCCAATAATACACACCAAAGAAAAGATTAATATAAAAGTTATTGCTGTATATACATGGATCCTGCAACTCCAGACAAAATTTGTCGATGCAATTTTTAAAATTAATACCCAACTTTTTTTGGAACAAGTCATTAGTATCCTAGCTCTTGCTATCAAAGTAAAACCAAGCTGAAAGAATAAGAAGGATCGTGCCATGGTACAATCCATCTAGGATATCTAGACCATGACAAAATTATCCCTTATCAATATAATTGACCATAGTACTGCATATCATATGGCATCTTTCAATTGTCATGGGAAAAATAACAAATGACTGAGAAGTATTTGTAAATGAAGATATAGATACAATAAATGGACACAGTTCTTTTTTTAAAGGTAGCTACAGAAGTTATTTGCAATTTTTTTTTATAAAAATTTTGATCTTACTTAACTTATAATTACAATAAGACTTGAATCACTGTTTCTGCAAAAAAAAATCGATAGACGATATCTCTGTAATCCAAATTCTAGGTTTCCCAATAAGCAAATTTGTATAATGTGTTTTGGTCAATGAGTCCATTCAGGAAAATGATAAAAAGACGAATACCTCTTTATTCACATAAAAATGATCTATTCATCTTATTAGCATTTTCATGCATTTATCTCCTGATCATTACCCTCTTCCAGTAATGATGCATAATGGGTGCCTTCTGATTTGACCAAACAATTTAACTTGTTTTTATAATTAATTAGTCTTTTATATGATTTATACAAGCATTATAGTTCAAGAGATAATAACTATATGTATTCCCTGAACAACTTTTTTCTCTGACCTCATTAAATGTCTATTTTAATATATATATATTCATTCATTTTCTACAATTATCAATATTCTATAGAATAAAGGTTTCCATGTTTTAAAAAAGTTTTTCTGATTGCTAACCTCTCCTTAGTTCTATAACATTATAAAATTTCCTTATTATATCTTTCTATCTCTCGTGAGATCTCCTTTCTAGTCTTTTACAATAACTTAAGTCTGGTTTGAGACTTCAACTATCCAACCATCAGTATCCATACTATTAGCATGCTTAATCTGGTTAGATATCCTCTAATTCTTTTGATGATATCAATAAAATGTATTTATTTCCTCATAAATTTTTTTTTTTTTCTTGTTACTCCAAACATAAATATTTTCATACTTTATCAAATAATTTGAGTTTTATATTAAATAAGTGTCCAATTCTCGCATACATATGTAAAAATTGGTAAAACACATTTATTAAAAACATTTTTCAAACATAAAGATGTTTCTATGAAAAGCATTCTATCCAAGTTCAATTTCATCAGCATTAATATTCTAAACAAGATACATGTTATCAACATCTAATTTAAGGTTTTTATTTTTTTATTTTTGCTTCTGAGAAAATCCATTGAGCATTATACTTTTTAGCATTTATCTTTAATTTTGCTTTCATCTGATAACTTTTGCAATATTCTCTTGTTTCATTTGTTATTACTGTTTAGTTATTAATTTATAATAGATGTTTTTATCTAATTTATATAAACATGTAATAAATATATAAATCCTGATAGAATATGATTTAAAACATTAACCAATTTTTTACTTGTTTTTTTGATATATTCTTTTTCTTTTTATTTCATGCATTTTCTAAAACTTCTATGGATTAATAGGTAAGTTTACTATTTTATGTAATGACTATAGAATATGCTTTTGTATTGATGTATATTTCTGATTAAACGTTTGAAATTCTATTCTTTTTTCATGCCTATAAACACTGTATGAAAATAATTACTATTTTTAAAGGCTTTTATCTTAAGTTCCCCGACTATGTATGTTTCTGTCTGTATTTTTAACTGAAAAAAAATCCATTCCTGCTTAGAACTTTAACTTTACATCCTTACACTTCCTAAGAAATAACTGAGCTAATGGAAATATTATATTTATAGAATAAAATTTTGTTAATATTGATTTAATTCACATTTAATTAAAAAACCATTACATATTTTTATATAGTAGATGATTACATGATATTATAATTTAGAATTTTTTTGTTAGAGGGTGCATTTTTTATTTCTGCTTCTTATTATTAAATTATAATTTTTGTTATTTTTTTTTTTTGTTCTAACCATTTTTAAAATAGTATATAAATATAACTAAAAATAGTATGTAACAAATATTTTTTAAAAATAAACAGCCTATGAAAAAGTAGAAAAATAACAAAGTAATGCAACTAAAAAACATATTAGTCCAGCGTTGTTAGCTGAGAGGTCAGTACAGCCGCCTTGCAAACAAGCAGTTGGTTGCAGACAATTGTTGCGGGTTCGCCTCCCGGCAAATGCTATGACATTTGGAAAAAAAAAAAAACATGTTGCGTCACTTCATAAATGCTTTTGAGATATAAAAAGCAAATAGACAACAAATGCTTTTATGAAATGACACAACATATTTTTTAATCGATTACTTTGTTACTTTTTAGTCAATTGTTTAATAAAAGCATTTTTTTTTTAAAAAAAATCTTTTTTTACATATTTTCTGTGGATATCTTTTTATTGACTAGAAAATCTTATATTGCTTTTAACAAATGTTATATATTTAAAATTGATGTTAATGATCAAAATGTAGTTATTAAAAGTTTGACACAGTCGTGCCATAATTTTAAACTTTAGTCATTTATTTTAGTAATTAACAAATATTATTTTTTTAAAATTTGATTATAGTAATATACTGCAAGTATAGAGTTCTCAAAAAATAAGTAAAACATTACCATCCATTTTGTATAAACAGCAGCTCATAATGGCACTCTGTTTATATTGCTCTTATTTCTCGTGTTCTCTTTCAGAAATTTGTTCTTCATGAATTAATAGTAAATGTTAAAACAGTAATGTAATACTCAATAGATTTTCTCAAAAGAAAAAAAAATAAAGATTGATAAAAATGGGTTAGATGTTAACAACTACAAATACTTTGGTCAGATTATCATTACATATGGAAACATAATGGATAAAATTAATCACAGAATTAAACTTGGTCAGCGTGCTTTTGGTAGAAATAATATTAAAGGAAATATACCTATATGTTTGAAAAGAAAAGTTATTAATAAATGTTTTTTACCAGTTCTTACTAATGGATCAAAGAATTGGTCACTTAACAGCAGAACAATATAGAGACTTCAGACCACTCAAAGAAGCAAGGAGAGATAAATGTTACAAGTAACAATAAAGTTCAAAAATAAAGTACATGGGTGAGAGAACAAACAGATGTTACTGACATTGAGACTGATGTGAATGAAGTTGGGATGGACATATTTCTTGAAGAAAGAATAATAGATTGACAGTTGAAATCTTAAATGGAATTTCAAGATATTGTAAAAGACCTAGAAAGAGATCATATGAGAGATGAATAGATGAAATAAGGAAACATGCTAGGGTGATTTGGAAAAGATAGGCTTGATATTGGATAAAAAAGGTTGAACTTGGAGGGACCTTTATTCTACTGTGGCTGAATAATAATTGAAAATGATGATGATATATGTATATATATGCACACATATAAAAAGATTTGTAAATAAAATTAATTGTTTATCATTATTTAATGAATTTTTTATTATAAGAAATTATTTTATTATCAAATATATTTTAATGGAAACATTTTCAGTTAAATTCAGATTGTAAAGCAAAAAAATAGAACATATCAGGTATTTCTTTCAGACATGAAAGCTATATGATCTTGAAATAAAATGCATCATATTAATGAAATACACACTAAGAAACCAATAAGATCAAGAAAACAAATTTCTTATTGTCATATATATGATTTAAAGATCACATGATCACTATCTCTTGTACTAGCACATAATTGTTATTAAACAAGGCAAAATTCTCCATCCAATAATGGCACCCTGTGCCAACCAGAGTAATCAATGGATGCCAGAAGGTTTGTGCATAAAATCCCTATCCAGTGCCTACTCATCCAATATCCCCAGACTAGTTTCTGGCTTGTGGCCTTCGTCAGTGAGAAGCTTTGGATCTGAGAGCACTGCACCTAGATCTTAGGATCTAATGCAACTCTCCAGCAGCCACCTTTTAACTCTACTTGACTACAAAACTATGAGAATGAAATTAAAAACACAATAATATTTTCAATCTAAGCTCAATAGCTTATATAGTCATATGGGTCTGAACTCAGTTCAGCACCCATACATTTTTCCTAATAGAATAGTGGTGGCTATGGTTGCTAAAGAGCCAAAGACACCAAAATGTATGGGTGTTGAACTGAGTTCAGACCCATTTGACTGTATAAGCTATTGAGCTTAGATTGAAAATATTCTGTTTTCAATTTCATTCTCATAGCTTTGTAGTTAAGTAGAGTTAAAAGGTGGCTGCTGGTAGGTTACATTAAATCCTAAGATCTAAGTACAGTGCTCTCAGATCCAAGGCTCCTCACTGATGAAGGCTACAAGCCAGAAACTAGTCTGGGGATGTTAGATGAGTAGGCACTGGATAGGGATTTTATGCACAAGCCTTCTGGTATCCATTGATTTTTCTGGTTGGCACAGGGTGACACTACTGTATGGAGAGTTTTGCCTTGTTTGATTTAAAGATCGTTTTCCCTGATATTAAAAAAATACAATATAATAAACAGAAATTTTCAATAAGTGGTTTTATTATATATGAGAGTCCGATTAAATGCACAAAAGTTTATGAATCTTTAAAGTAGTCTTCTCCAGCTTTAATGCATTTTACAGATGAATTTTTCATAAGCATCACTTGTTTTTTCAAATGAATTAAAAAAAACATGCTTATAAAAGTGTCAATCTATTCTTCTGAAGTCTGAATAGTGATCATGCAAATTTTATTCGAGGTTAATGAGTAAGTCAGTAAATGAATATTGAAAAAATCAGGTTAACATGATGGGTATATGATAACTGGTTTTATTTTTCCTCAGATAGTTTAAAGTTACTTCAGCACTATAAAAAAGAATTGTTGTGATAGTACATTAATTTTCTTATTCTCAGACCATGAAAAACTTCAGACAGTTAATGTTGAGTGTATCAGAATACTGTAACAATCTTCTCTCCTTATAGCTTAATAGTTTTCACCAATTCTGTATTATTTAATAAAACAGCATACATTACTTTTTTATCAAAAGCTGTCTGCTTACAGCAGTTGATATGAGATCATTTTCAAACAGACATATTTTATTTTTTTTATATATCAGCATATTATTAAAAATGTATATTTCATGATTGGTTACAATTTTAGAAATGACCTGGTGTTATCTGTTATCATTTTATAGATGTAGGCCACATTTTTAGGGTTAACTGCTGCATGTTTATCATCATGAAACAAACTATGCCTTCTGTAAATTCCATAAACTACCTCAAAAGTATCAATGATGATAATACTTCGTCACCAAATTCTGAAGGCATCTGCTGTATACATTCTTTTCAGATACTTTGAAATCATAAGAATGATAAAGTGCTCATTCCAGTTCCATGACTTATTATGTTGAAATGTATCTTACAGCTATCAAAATACTAATGGTGGACTTCTATTGTTTCTCATCTATTTATAATGCCTTAGGCCAAATGCATGTGCAATTAATAATTCATAATGTTACTGATTTTGCAGTACCTCATTAATTTCAGAATGAGGCTTGTATTAATGATGACAGTTTAGGCAAATAGAAGAAAACAATTAATAACGATTTAACTAACTAAATATGCAATTCACATCTACTATTACATATATAAATAACAAGCTTTCAACAGTTTATAAATAAAATCCATATATGCGATTGCATTTTCCAATAATTCAATAAGTTCAAGTTTTTTTTTTCTACCTTTAACTAAGAGCTTTCGGACTGTTAAATGAATAAAATTTTGCAAACTTCAAATACTGATTCAGAAAATTATTAAAGTTCGTGGAAGAATTTATGGAAAAAGAAAATAATTTTAAACTATTATTTACCGATTAATTCGTTTATTGTTTGCTTTCATTATTAACTTTATTTTAGTTATAGTGAAGTTTAAATTGTTTGTGATATTGGCACCGAAGCATTTAAAATTAAACTCGATATTAAAGAATAAAGTATAAAATTGCTGAGAAAACTTTTCTCTTCTACTGTTCAGATTAGCAAAGTTGTTAAAAATGAATTTTCCATTTATAAGATGTAGATGATTTTAATTCTAATAATTTAGCAATAAATTTGAAGAGAATATACTTGGATCAAAGAGTACCTATCAGATGATCTCTTTATTCTTGTATGTTAAATAAATATTTATAGGTCTTTGACTTCTCTGAAAGTAAATGAATAAGGACCCAGTTACAGAAAAGAAAATTTTTATAACCTTTGGTTGGGATGATATGAACCTGGAAAAAGCATATGATAAAAAAAATCTAACCTTCTTAGCGTAAAAGTATGTAACAATTTAGATCATCAACATTTTGAAAACCTAACTTTCTTAATGGCAATATTAATTAAAAAGAAAAATACTTTTAATTTTTTTTTATTTTAAATTATTTTCATCTAAATATATAATTGAAAAGAAATATTAGCCAAAGGTAAATAAAAAGAAGTAATTTTTCCGTTATAAATTTTGAAATTATTAAAATGAATACGTTTTAAATTCTTAGTCTTTTAAATCCATTAAAAATGAAATTAAAATTTGTTTCAAATACGCAACTATTTCCTAGTAAAACTATTTAGTTCTTAAAATTTTCACAAAATAAAATTCATACGCATATTATAATCTGTTATTTTATCAGTGTGTATGTGTGTGCAACTCTTCAGCCATTCGTACCATTGAAAATCTGATGATCCAAAGGCCAAATCCTATGCTGATGCCAATATTATTGCCGTTCCCATGTTGATATCAATTCACCTCAAATCAGAGGTCAGAGTGACTTGAAGTCAACATGGGTATGGCAATAATATTGGCATCAGCATGGGATTTGGGCTTTCCGTCATCAGATTTTCAATAGTATGGATGGCTAAGGTTGAAATTGATTGAAGCTTGTCCATTAAAGTATGAAGATTTGTTATCTTAATATAATTTGAGTACTGATTGTATATATAAGTATGGAAGATGATAATCTGGACCAACAGATGAATGCTGGTTCAGCATGAAATATGTATATTGGTGATTAGTTATCTTTATCACCTGTGTATGGTCATGTGTATCAGTGGTATGAGATAGTGTGGATAGTTGAAGGGTTCTTAAAAGCCTATGTTCAAATCTCCTATATTTACAATTAAGCTCCAGGTATATAAAGAATGCCTGTATTTTAAATCTTAAACTGAGTGTGTTAATGTTTGGTGTGACATATTTTAGAATGCATGTTTATTTATATGTGGGTGCACATTTACTTGTGATGAATTTAGTTAAATTTCTTTGTTAATTATGATTTAGTATGGTTTTTTTAATTAATAGATCTAATTTAATCACTTTCTTATTGAAGAAAGCATTAAAATTAAAAAAATTGAATTTAAAAACCTACTTCTTTGACAATTTTTTTATTAATATATGCACCAATTTTTCCAATATATATATAACTGAATATTTGTAAATACAGTAAATGAATATTTACAAATATTAGTTATATAATTATGTATATTGCTTTAAAAAATACAGACATCGAATAATATATATATCATTTGATGTAAATAAATTTATTATTTATTAATTCAAATATAGTTGTTTATAATATTTGTTTATATATATATATATTACATGAAAACAGCCAAAGCTTAAATAAGCCAAGGAATCTATAATATGTTGTCAAATGTTCTAAGACCTTAGTATAGACAAAAAAATGCTGACACATGACTGTAAGAGATTTTTATTTTCCTATAAGTTTAAATAAATCCTATTCATCAGACAAAAATAACTTGGTTCGGAAATAGATTAATAAATAATTATTTTTAAACTTTTTAAAATAAACTCTTATTCATTATGTTAAATAATGAACTATAAATTGCCAATAACTAGGAGGCTTCTAAATATAAATCACATAACAGGCAACATTCTTTTTATTAATGCTCTGGTCATTTATGTGGCTTACTTACATCAGAAATAGAATGGTTAATCTATCATTTTAGAACATTCTTCTACTGTTATTGTAAGTGACATTAACACAAGTTTAAAATGTTAAATCTGTAATCTAGTGATTATTGATGTATTAATTTTTAAAAAAATCTGAAAAGGATAATATCTTCCAGACAAGTGAAAATCTTCAAAGGTTTTTACTCTTTTGTTTACAAAAAATGTATAGCCTCCAAATCATTGCTTGTTTTGATTTTTTGTAATCTGGTTTCCACAACATTTGTGAGATTACTTTGAGAAAATTTTTGGAATTGAAAAAAGTTTGCTTTGTTACTAGAATATTTCTCATTATTTTTACACAATAATTGTTTAATAATTATTTAAAATAAAAAGAAATACACTTTGATTTTATTCATATGTTTCATTTTTAAAAACAAAAATTAATATTTTTTTCTATATTGTTAACAAAAAAATTTATAGATAAGATGGCTAAGCCTATATGAAACTAATCACATAACATCATTACCTATGAAAAATGATACTATTTTGGAATCTCTTGAATTATTTTTAAAATTTTAAACAATTTAAAGATTTTAAAGCAGAATTTGATAGATTTATTAGAGATACTTGACCAAATTATAAAAATAAATTTAAAATAAAAAAGATTTAATTTATTTTCTGAAGTCTGTTTTTTTTCATATTGTTGAATAATATTTGTGTCCTTTTTTATTATTACAACTTGTTTGTTTAATATTTGCAAAGTTCAAATATAATTTTTTTAGATATTTTTTATTTGTAAAATTAAATTTAAAAGAAATCAAATTCAATTTATTGATTTTTAATATAAAATAAAGATTTAGCATTAACAAAAATAGTTACCAGGTTTAACAATAAAAAATGTCAGTACTTGAAAGAGTTAAATAAACCATAGAATCTGAATTCTGTTGTGAAAGCAAGTTCCATGGATAAAAGATGGATTTTAATTTTATTTGTCTAAGATTTTAATACAGATGGAGAAGGATGACACATGACTATAACAGATTAAGTTTTTTATCTTCCTAGAAACTTAATTAATCCCTCAACAAGATGACATTTCGATTGATCTCCCTGGTGCCAACTTTTATTTGCATTTAACTTTGATTTTAATATTAAACATTTTTTCTATATTACAATTCAATGAACTGGACTTGATATATTAGAAATATAAGTTTAATGAATTATTTACTTATATAGCATTATGTTTTATTCTTTAATAATCATTAGGATCACCCACTGTACATTCCTATAAACAAATCAACACTTTTATGGAATACTCTCTTTTCCAAACACGTATAGTTTAGACTAAAAATGTTTGAAAAGGAAATCATTCCTTTAAAACATTTATTAGTTTACAGCACATGTGTAGTAGGTGATCCCTAATGATTGTTACAAATATAGGCTTACAAAAAAAAAACTTTAAAGAATTATATTTCAATTTTATAAATATTGAAGAAATAATAATAAAGTGAATATGTAATGAGAACAATGGAGTTTTTTCTCACTGAACAGTGTGAATAAAATCTCAACCAAGACAGCAATTTATTGACTGAAATTTAATTTTAAAATGGGAATGAATCTATAAAATTATGTTCTAAAATTTAAAATAGAAATATAAATATAAATTTTAAAATATGTCAAAAACTCATGCTACAGTGTCAATAAAAGCATTGGTGTTTATTTTCATAAATTGTAACCATTGTACAATCATAGTTTCATTTATTAGCATTTATTAAAATTTGATAACTTCTATTTTTTAAAATAAGACATATATATACACACACTTGTTTTTAAATAATTCATATATAATTATCAGGTTAAATAATTATAAACTTTTAATAAACTAGACAAAAATCAATATTTTTGCTATTCTAAAAATCTCAAATAATCTTAAATCTGGAAAACAAAAAGCATAAGCATTACTCATGTGGAGGCTGATATAAATTCCTTTGAAGTTGCTAATTACTATAAAATACTGATCTCTTCAGATTTTTTGAACCAATAAATCAGTATACAATAGTTCACATTAATACCTTTAAAATATTTAGCAAAATTCAATTCAATATCCATTTATTATGTGCATTTCAACATTTACACTTTAACAGAAATACACAATAAAATTAAAAAAAAAAAATAATAATAATAATAACAATGATAATAATTAAAATTTAAAAAAAAACAAAAAAAAAAACAATAATAATCAAATACAAGCTAAATACATAAAATTATATATACATATATGTTCATAATTATACATTTAGTTGTTTTTTAACATTCATCACAAATTGATCGCAAAAAATATCAATATTATTAAAAGTTAGATTATATACCATTTGCAATCTATTAATAACTGATTTACCAAAGAAAGTATTTTTACATATACTAATCTTGAAAGTTTGCATTTCTCTTAATAAACGACAAGGTACTTTCAATTCTATTTTTGATATACAGTTACTGACATCAATTTTCCCATCAATCAACTTTTTCAGTAATATCATATCCTTCAACATTCTCCTTTCTTTCAATACTGTTTTGACAGTTTGACATTCACCCATTATTAATTTATTAAATCTTTTTTCAATATTATATATTTTAGACTGAATATTAATCAGATTGAAGTTCCATATACAAGAATTATATTCTAAAACTGTAACAACAAGGGAAAAAAATAACCTATATTTTATGGAAATAGATAAATCTCTCCCATATCTCAAAATACAGCCCATCTTTCTGTATGCTTTATTAATAATACATCTAATATGTTCATTAAAAGTAAAATTGCTACAAAATATAATTCCTAAATCAGATATAGTCTCTTTATATTTAATAACACCATTCTCAATTTTATATCGATAAATAGATTTTTCAGTTTTATTAGTATAGGAAACAATGCATGTTTTATTAATGTTAATCTCCATGTTGTTATACCTACACCATATAATAAAACTATCTATATCCTTTTGAACCTCAATATGATCACTATAAGTAATAATTCTTTTAAATAACTTACAATCATCAGCATAAGTAAGTATCATACTATTTTTTATGCTATGATCAAGATCACACATATAAACATTAAAAAGCAATGGTGCTAATATTCCTCCCTGAGGAACACCTATCATATTATCAAAAAAAAGCGAATTAGTTTTATCCATATGTACATAAGATTTACGACCCCTCAAATAATTGGAAAACCACTCAACTAAATGAGGACTAACACCCAACATTTTAAGTTTATACAAAAGTCTAATATATGAAACTTTGTCAAATGCCTGAGTCATATCAAAATATACAACATCTAATTGCTTCTGATCAGATAAGGCATGAGCAATATGATCAGATATCACCATTAAATTAGTTTCAGTAGATCTACCAGGTAAAAAACCATGCTGATAACTAGGTAATACCTTAATCATATCTACAATAATATTGCTATAAATACACCTTTCATAAATTCTAGCAAAAGGTGACAGAATTGAAATAGGTCTATAATTACCAGAATCAGATCTATCCCCTTTTTTAAAAATTGGTACAATCTTAGCTATCTTAAATATATCAGGAATAATAGTTTTCTCAATTGATAAATTAATGATATAATGCAATGGTGCTACCAAACATTCAGCACAACCCTTGATAATAAAATTAGGAATATTATCATATCCCATAGAAGATTTTGATTTAAGTTTAGAAATTGCAGTAAACACTTCAGGAATTGCAATTTTATTAACATCTATATTCCAAAAACTCTCTTTATTAAATTTAATATCAACCATATTATCATTACTTGAAGTATCTAAGTACATATTAGTAAAATGATTGACTAGATCATCCATAGAAGGCCTAATTACATTATATCTACAACTTTTACTTCCAACAATATTAAGATTTTTATATAATTCCAAAACATTTGTGGATTATTCCTAAAATTTTCTTCAACTCTATTTAAATTATTATTATAATCTCTTTTCATAAGAATTTTAGTATAAGCACGTAAACCACTAAATTTCTTATACAATTCTTTATCATTAGTTAGTTTATATAACCTATGATATTTGTGCTTTCTATTTAAGCCCTTACACAATTCCCTAGAAAACCATTTAGGATATTTGTTATTAGTATTTAAATAATGCCTAACAGGAATATATTGATCTAGACAATTTTGAACTATACCAACAAAATTATTTGCCGCTATATTTGGATCATTTTCCATCAAAATTACATTCCAATCAATGTCCTCAAAAGCTTTATAAAGGCCATAATAGTCACCATGTTTGTAATCTCTCGTACTATTTACCATAGGCTTTATATGTTCATGAGAACCATCTATTACAAATTCCAAAGGTGGATGATAAGGATCAGGGGGCAAAAGAGCTTGATCAGCCTCTTTGCACTTCAAATCATTCTTAGTACTAAACAATAAATCCAACATACCACCCCTAAAATTAATAATACTATTAAGTTGAATTAAACTAACCAACTCAACAAAAAATTTTAATCTATAAAGTTTACTATTATCAACATTCTTATTACTATGTCTTGAGTAATCAGCTTCATTAAAATCCCTAACTATAATAATATCATATTTATATTTCACCAATATATCCTCAACCTTAACTAAATATGCATCTAAATCATTCATTGACAAAGTAGGTCGAAGATATATAGTACCTAACAATATTTTATTTTTATTTTTTAAACTAACTTCAATCCAACAAGATTCAATATTATTATCATTAATAATTATCTGTTTATGCTTTATGTCTTTTTTAATAGAAATCAAAGTACCACCTCCTCTTGTTTCATAATTATAATTTCTATCACATCTATACACACAATACCTATCATCAAATATACTAATATTATCAATTTCTTCTTTTAACCAAGTCTCTGTTAAAAAGATAATATCATATTCATTTAATAACAATTCAAATTTAAAATCAGTTGTCTTAGTTCTAAGACCACGAACATTTTGATAATAACAATTCATGAATTGCTATTTATTACACAGATTATTTTGCAAATTTATATCTTGCACTATAGTGCTAATTTCATCAACATTATCAGTCAATATAATATCTTCTGTCTTTTCTTCAATAATCTTATTAATATTTAATATAGCATTATCCTGTGTACTATCAACATTAAAATTTCTTAAATATTTTAAATCTCCATAGAAGGGCAATATGACTGCTGACAAAGGCCAAACGTTACCAACCAAAACTTTATCAGATTCAGATTCCTCTATAGATAAATAAAATGAAGAATATTTTTTAGATTTTGTATTCAGTTTATAACACACACTATTTATATCTAAAACATTTTTCAAATGAGCAGTCACATCTTCAACAGAAGTGTCATTATCCATTCTAGTTAGAAAAAATTTTTTAAATTTCTTTCTTGTCTTAACAGCTTTTAAAACATGATTAACCTGATTTCCTATAATAGGTGAAGAACTTGAATTTTTAATATTTTTATTCTTATTTTTACGATAAAATACAGTTTTAAAACCATCCTTTTCTTTATCTGCACAATCTTTCAAATAAAAGGCATATGAGTTTTTAGAGGTGTTATCTTGATTAGAAATCCCAGACGATTTATCTGACGTTACATTTGTTTTCATATCACTATAGATAGCCATAAGAAAATAAAAGGATTCAGATAGCAAACAGTACTATCTCCAAACAAAAACTTTAATTTGAAATAATTAATTAGCTAAATGGTAAATAAAAAATATTATTTCTATAGTTTTTAATTTTTACTGCACCACTCTCATGGTAAGTAATGACTGGTTTCTTTCCACTTTTAATGCCTAGTGGAAGGGGTAATCATAAACATATGACCAAAGATATATGAAAAAGATGTAGATCCACAAGATGAACATTTTGATCTGAACTAGCACTCATCAGTTGGCCCAGTTCCTATTCTTTTACACATGTCTCTATTATTGTTCAATATAGATAGATAAAAAATTACTACAGTTTAAAAGTGGGTATAAGTCACTGTCTACCTGGGGTCAGAGTGCTGTAGCAAAAATTAAAAACTACAGAAGTATTATTAATTAAATGGATAATCTCTGATCTAATAAATGACTAATTAAAATTAGTAATGTAAATGAAGAATTCTTAAAAATAGAGATTTAGAAAACAAAAGTTATTTTTTATTATAAATCTTTTCTTTTGCACAAAATCTAATATCTAATAATCACTAACAAAGGTATTTACTTTGTTTGAAAATAAAGTCATAGTCCTTTTTATGTCAAATCTTAAAATAACTAAAACTATATATGAACACTATGTGATTTCTTTTGTCCGTTATGTGTCCTAATTAGTTATTAAGGTCCAAATGTTTAATATAAAATCCCAATGCCAAAAATTATTTAAGTGAAAAATCTACTTTGGTTAGGTAGTGAGTTGGAAAGCAAATTAATAAATATCAACCAGCATTCAAAAGTGAATAAACAAAAATAAAATCCACCTCCTTCTACACGTCCTGGTTTAAAAGTGAAATTCTAAATTTGAAACAAGCTAAACTCTTCATACAGTAGTGCCACTCAGTGCAAGCCAGAGTAATCAATGGATGCCAGAAGGCTTGTGCATAAAATCCATATCTAGTGCCTAATCATCCAATATCCCCAGATTAGTTTCTAACTTGTGGCTTTCATCAGTGAGGAGTCTTGGATCTGAGAGCACTGCACCTAGATCTTAGGATCTAATGCAACCCTACAGTAAACACCTTTTATCTATACTTAACTATGAAACTATGAGATTAAAATTGAAAACACAATAATATTTTCAATCCAAACTCATTATCTTATATAGTCATATAAGTCTGAACTCATTTCAGTACACATACATTTTGGTTCTTTAATAGCCATAGCCACCACTATCCTATGAGGCAGGATTGGTATTAAACCACTAAACATCACATGATCACCATTTCTTATGCTTGCTCATAACTGTTATGAAAACACCAAAACTCTCCATACACTAGTGCCTTTTGGCATCCATTGACTACTCTGGCTTGCACTTAGTGGCACTACTGTATGGAGAGTTTTGCCTCTTTTAATAATAGTTATGAGCAAGCATAAGAAATGGTGATCATATGATGTTTAATGATTTTCAGCTCTAAATTATAAGACCCAATGCTAGTCACAATTTAATTTGCTTTAAGCAGATCCCTTGACTAAATAGAAATAAAATGTTGTATCTCCATTTAGAACTTTAAAATCTTCTTTTATAAATGACATGCAGAATATCTTCAACTCTAATAGTAAAAATCTTTACATGATTTGATCTTAACATGCAATGGCTACAATATCATTTGTTTAACATGGTAATACATCAATGTGTGTTACCACTGCTAAGAAAAGTGTTACTATATAATATAATTAAAGTTCCAAATTTGATTATTTTATAATAAGCATTACTTATAATAATCATAATTGTAAGTATATGTAATTGAAATAGAAGAAACTATTTCCCACTAAGTTACATAATGTCAACAGCTATGAAAAGATAGAATGATGTTAGTCTATCTTTTAGCTCTGTTGTTATATAAGCTTAGTTCTTGCTTCTCTGAATTTATCAATGGTGATTTCAAATTGTTTAATCTGCATATAAATTAGAATAATAGACAAAATTCACCTATAATTTAAAACTACATCAAGTAAACTAATCTTATATAAAAACGCAGCTAAAAGATAGATTGAGGTCATTCTTTTTTGTAATTGCTGGAATTACTTAGTCAGGGTGAGGTCACTACTTCCATATCAGTTGCATATATTTAAAGTTATGATTATTTATTATAACAAAATTACAAGCGTGTTAAGGTGTTGGCAGAAGCTATATTAAGTAATCGTATAAATCAATAAATAAGAAACAGCTGAGCGCTTTTGAGACGTATTAAATTTATTAAATTGATTTTTCATCTTAATAATAAAGTAATTGGAAGAAGTTAAAAATAAAAGAAAAAAAATAAAGTTAAAGATGGACAGAGACCTGAATGCTACAGAAAAAATATATATTTCTGAGTAAATATTAAATAAATTACAAAATAGTCAGAAAGTGATAATGTTGTGGCAACAGGATATTTGATTGTAAATATTTTATATTACTATATTCATATTAATTATGATATTTTTTATTTTCTTTGAAATTGTTTCCATTACTTGTAATATAACAGAATTTCATGACCTGCTGACTTAATTAAATGAAATGGAAAATGTGAATAGTCATGGGAAAAAAGCAGGGATGAGTATTAATAAAAAAATTAATGGAACAGATATTCTTTATGATAGATTTATATGGTATTTTATTTGCCAGAACTAGTTCATAATACACTATAATTTAGTTTGGAAAAAAAGTTGTGCTTATACTTAATCGGATTCATCTTATATATTCTACATGGACTTAGTATAATATACAGTGGATTATGGAAGAATAATGAAAAAGATAAGTATTAGCAGATTACTACTGCCACTGCTACTACTACTATTCATTCTCTTTCTCTTTTTTCTCCTCCTCCTATTATTATTATTATTATTATTATTATTATTATTATTATTATTATTATTATTATTATTATTATTATTATTATTATTATTATTATTATTATTATTATTATTATTATTATTATTATTATTATTATTATTATTATTATTATTATTATTATTATTATTATTATTATTATTATTATTATTATTATTATTATTATGAGGATGCTGATGATTAGAGCTAGCCATTATAATATAATAAAAACCACTCAATGTTAAACTCTCTGATTTACTACTATCCATGGTTTGAAACTAATATTAAATAAATTATAAATTTGTAAAACAATGCAATTTAAATGTTTTTAAGTTTAATTTTCTAATTAGCATTCTAATGACATTGACATTGTGAGCATAGAATAAAACATAAAAATGGATTCTATTACATTTACGCTGTAAAAAAGAATTTTGTTTAAAATGTATAAATTTAAAATCATTTAGTCTCTGTACCTTTGTTTCTCATCAATAGCAATGTTGGAATGAAAAAGAAGAATAATAAAGTTTTTTTTTTAAAAATATTGTATTATAGGATTATCTGTACTTTATATATAGATATAATAGACATCTCAATACTTCCTCATTCTTTTCAAATTCATATAAATAAAGATATAATAAAAGACAAATGCCCCCCAAGATGCATTTCGTGCTGAACCAGCACTCATCAGTTGTCCCAGGTCACTATCTCTCATATATATCTTTATTATATGCAAAGTATTTATCTAGAGTAAATTGTTACTTTTTCATTTATTATTGTCAAACTTCCTCCACTCACAACTTTGATGCCATCCATTTCAGATAAATACACTAATGATTATTACTAATCATTTTCGAAACTAGAGATTATCTCTAGCACAGATATAAACTTTAAACCTCAGTTAAAGATTAATATATCTGATTTTTTAAAATTTACACACATGCAATTATTCACCTTTCTCTGTCCCGTATGTAATATCATTATAGATATAATAAACATCTCCATACTTCCCCATTCTTTCCAAATTCATATAAATAAAGATATAATAAAAAACAAATGACCCCCAAGATGCATTTTGTGCTGAACCACCACTCATCAGTTGGCCCAGGTCACTATCTCTCATATACATAGATATATGTACTAAAAATATTTATTATATTATACTCTAGTTTTTGTTGATTATTTTCGTTAGAGAATATGTAATTTTTAAATAATTGTCTCATAGATAAAACATACATACATTGTATATTATTAAAAGCATCTAATCAAGAACATATTAAAATGAATAATGAATAGTATGTTATTTTGGTTGATGCATTAGTGTATGCAATATACCTTAGGTATGTGCATACAATATTATACATACATTAAACATTATATATATATATTCCTGAAGGTTTGTGATAATGATGTTCTAGTTGTATTTTTATATTGGACTATTTCCATCATCTAATATGCATATTGAATATCTTTAGAAAGATTTAACTTCATTTAAATATTCCAAATACATTCAACTGTTAGTAATAGCACATCAAACAAGTGAATGCATTTGGAATATTTAAATAAAGTTAAATAGTCTAATATAAAAATACAATTATATATATACTGGTGTGCATTAAAATATAAATATATATTCACAGAGCACTTTTGAATTTAAATGGTATAGACTAAGGACCAGAAAATTTCAAGCCAAAAACGTCTCTTTAATCTCAATCTTGTTGCTTTTTTTATTATGATAACATAAACACATTTTTTATATCCTCTTGTAATTTGTAAGTAAATATTTTGTTGATTCTAGAAGAGGAATAATGTGCATTACAACTTTGCTTCTTGAATACAGCCTTATTTTAAAATAGTAATTATTGAATGCCAATTATTGTACATAATGAATTTTTAAATATGAGAAATTTGTGAATAAATCAAAGTCTCAAAGTAATTTTTATTTATTTATTTATTTTTAAGAGAATTTTATTTTTTCTTAAGATGTATACAAATTCTATTATATTCTATTACTAAAATAAATGTTAAAATATATCCACAGCCATTCAAAAATTGATATTTTTCATGAACATATTTGTCATCTTTTTCATTGCAACTCTTAAATGGGGATGGGGGATATATTTAAATGAAATGGCTCTGTGTTAAAAACTTTACCAACTCCTGACACAGACATCAAAGGTATTGCTATATATATATGTAATTTATAAATGTACCATTTATTTTTAGTACTGTTAATTATTTTCTCAAAAACAGGGAATCTAGTTTACAATAACTATTATTACATTCACAAACTTAACTTCAGTTTAGAAAATAAATTAACTGATCTTTATTTGTATTGCAAAGTATTATTTAAGTGTACATTTTTTTAACTTTTATTACATGTATTATTGTGTAATTTTACATTCAAAAATTATCAGTGTATATATTTTACATTTCCTTCTCGGATTATATATATATGCAGTCTGTTCCACTTGTTCAAATCCAGTGATTCATGGATTTCTAATTTTAATCACGTTTTCGATATTGTTATATACATCCCTAAAATATATGCACAATACCTATTAATATATAGGGTATATGAGCACAGACTTTCATGATCCCCCCCCATTTTTTAAAAAAAAAAAATCACGTTTTTCAGATACCTTGTTCCATATTCATCCCTAATGCTATAAGGAGATATATAGTTAGATACCTTATTAATGGGGGGTACCTATGTAATATAACTGAAACAAACATTTTTTTTATTATAACTTTTTAATATAAAACTTTTATATTTCATTTCTTCTTCATATTCTATTCACCTTTTTTATACAGACATCTAAATTTATACTTTTTTATTTTAACATTAAAAGTTTAAATTTGAGTGATTAGTGCATGGTTTTTGTTTTATCTGTTTAGATTTATTATATTTCTATATTTATCGGTATGTGCGTATTGACACAATCTGGAAAAATAATCCCACTGAGATATCTTTCTTTAGCATTCATACATTATGTAATCTTTACTGCATTTTTTAAATAATAAACATTAATAATTTGAAATTATTTGTAATCTTTAGCGAGCACACTCGTTGATATATGTATTTACATTAACAATTTAAATTCAGTTTAGTTTAACAACGTAGAGCAATATATATATATATTAGTAAAGTAGTAACACTGCCTAATAAAGGTCTTTTCATTAGACCTTTTGATGTAAAGAAGATATTACTCAATAGGTTTGCTATCTGTTAAGTGTTAAGAATTTTAACAGATTTTCATTGTGTTTTCAACTGCCAAACATAAATAAAAAATTTGAAGCTTATTTGTAATTTTAAAACTTTCTAGCTTTAACCAGACTAATTCAAACACTAATTTGTAGATATAAGTTGCAGATGTTCTAACCATTATGTTATAATGCCCATATATATATTCAGATACTAATACTCTGGTGATTGAGTTCAGTTTACTTGATACATTTAACAGATATTACATCTAAATAAAAATGTGCAAACAATAATATAATTTTAAATTATTCATTGATTTTTTTGTAATATATTTTTTGCCTAACAGTCTTATGACTTTTAATTTTTAGTTCAAACATATTTACAGCATTAAAGTACTTATTATATAATCTGAGTAATCTTAACAAAGCTAAAAATTTTAATGTCTCACCTTATATTAGAAGATAATATCATTTAACAATGTCTTAATTCCATCTCATCTGGTGTAATTCTTTTTAAAAATATTATATCATTAAAAATTCTTCATTTATACAAAGCAATAACATTGTTTCCCCATAATCATAGTATCCCAGAAATTAAAAAAATTTAATACCAATCTACAAACTTAAGATATTGGATTTCCAAATCACAGAACTCTAACTTAAAAGTGATAGACCTAGAAAATCAAAGAAAAATAGATGTTTGTTTCTCTCAAATATTTTAATCTATGATTATATATCTTTTTACCTATTTTTGCTACATATTCCATTATTATAAAAATAGCATCTAAATCTTCATGATATTTTTTTACAATACTATTTTAAGCACGAGTGCGTGTGCGGCGCAACTGCTCCCAAAAGCTATTAATACAAAATAGCTAACTAAAAATAATAAACTAGCTGAGCACTTTCAAAGGATCTTGCCTTCATAATCATAGCTTGCTAATACATTTAATGTTATGCAAATATGCTAATTCCATTTTTTTTGATAAAGCAAAGCACGTGTCCTTCCTGTTTATGGCATCGTTGTCTCATGAGATGAATAAAGCCTCTTTGATTTTTATTTGACTTAATACTATTTTAGTAATAACTGATATATAGGTTTATTGTTTACCTGTATCAATATATGTAGGCTAATTGAAAATGCAAGATGTGATTTTTTTTAGAAAAATGTGTCACATCCAACATTAACCTCCATATTGATTCTCTGGTAACAAGATTGAAATCCTTTGACATCTGATTTTAATATGTTATGATTATCCAATTTAACAATAGTTTTGTACAATTTGATATCATTAGTAAACAAAAAATATTAGTTCTAAGAGCACTCTAGTCACATTGTAATATGCATAAGACTTTAATAAGTATGACATTAAAAATGAAATTTACTAATCATAAGAAATTATGCAAAAGCTTATGAAAAAACTAATGACATTCAATGTTAAAAACTAAATATGACATATTGTTATCATCATATCTAGCTCATATAAATCCATGTATTGTTTTTGATAAATATTTAGACAAATTACTTGTTGACTTATTATATATAGATTTTTACAGCTATACGAGACAAAGAAACAGATATAAAAAATTTGATTTAGATATCCTTTCCGAAGGTCACTTCATTATTGGCCAAGGGAGGTAAAACTCTGAAACTTTTAATTGGTCAATTCACAAACTCTTTGATAGAAATATTTTCATCTTTTAATATATATTAATTTTAGTTTCATTTTCAAAAAGTATATTAATTATTTGTAATGTTAGAAAAGTAAACGAATGTTTTTTCAAAAATATATTTTTATTTGTATTTTATAGAAATAGTCAAAAGCAGAAAAATCAAAGAAAATATTATGAGCAAATTACAAGCAATGCAAACGTCATTTATATCCCTTCCAGATTTACGTTAAGGAATTTTTTAAGAATTTTTTAGTAAAATCTTAGCATTTTTCTAAAAATAATTATATTTTCAGCATATTTTAACCAAAATACATTATAATATGTAAATAAATGCCAGAAAAATATTCTAAAACATTAATCTTTGTTTGAAAATTAAATAAACAGCTTGGGGCAATCTAAACTCTTGACAGGATGTCAAAATTATTGCTATCGCTGGTTTCTTTTTCAATTTACAATCATGTAAAGTATACAATTTTTTAATGAAACCTTACTACTTTTGTAAAATAAGTATATTTTCAGCAGATTTTATGAAAATAATTTATAATATGTACAAAAAATAATAAAAAAACACTCTACAACATATATTTTCATTTTCAGCGGTGAAAAAATATTTATCGGAATCATCAGCCAATAAGCGTCAAGAATGGATGGCCCAGCCAATCAGCATTGGCCTTCTTCTTTTGTTAAACTTAAAACACTCCTAATATTGATTTTTTTACTTGTAAAATAATTCAAGAGGACGCAGCATCTTACAGGACTTTTTCTAAACTTTCCAAAGAGTATAAATTCATCACTGTAACTCAAAAAATGCCCAATTTAGAGCGATCCAAAGTCACTGATGCAAATTTGCATTGAACCCTATTGAAAGGATATTCTGGCATAACTTTATCAATTTTTCATGAATCATGAAAAATAATTGCCTGCAAAAAGATATTAAAAGTTTTATTAAAAACTGTACTAAATGAATACTTATACAGTATCATGTTGATGTTTGTTTTTATTTGCTTGGAGCTGTTTTATTACCAACAATGTATCATCAGTAGTTATTTGCATTAATATATATCAAATTATTAGTTTAGAAAATAGCAGCCCTATAAGAATTAATTGTCATATTTTCTTTTGCATATGATAAAAAGTGATCAAGTTATCAGCTGTAAAAATGTTTTTACCACAAAAATATTAACAATCTAAACTGATCTCTGGTTACCTCATACATTTTTGAAGCCAATTTGCTTTTTGATTTTAAACAGTCTTTTAAAATTTATAAAATTATTATAAAAAGATGATTGCTTAAAATACTTATGGAACTTTTATTAATGCAAATTATTTGTTTAGATAAGCAAAGAGATTATCGTTTAGAGTTATCCGAAGTAAAGGTATGATGTCAAAATTGTGGAGTGGAGGAAGTTTGACTCTTGTAAATCAAAATGTAACAATTTACTATTGATAAATACTGTATATATATATATGAGAGAGATGGTGACCTGGCCTAGCAAAAATGAGTGCTGCATTATGGACATTATTTGTCTTTTATTTACCTGATTTGAAAAGAATGTGTAGTGGAGGGTTTTTTTTACATTATAAAAGGTGTCATTTTCAGATCATTTTGAAACAAGTTAAATGGTAATATTCACATAGCAATTATTACAATTAAATATTAAAGTTTGACAATGTATAAATTATTCTTCATGTATTAATTGGATGAACAGAGTAGAAAAAATTCAAAAAACATTAACCACCAATACTATTTTGCCAAGCACTTTTGGCACTGTATACCAGAATCATGGTGACATATTAGAACTGGTTGGTTAATATTCCAGTGCATGCTGGGTGAAACACTAGTGTTATGCTGGTTGACAACATTATTAGATTTTGCAATAAACCAAACTTCTTTCAACTTCCTCTTTCTATCCTTCGATTCATTGCACACAGCACTGATATTTTGAGGCAGATAGAAAATGGAATATTGAAAAATATATTGATAACTTGATAAAGGGTGGGGTACAAGAAAACTATATTACACAGGTAATTGAGGTTTTTTATAATAATATGAATTTAAACAAAGTGGGTGTAAAAAATAAAACAAACAAAAAGTGTTTTTCTTTGGCTTACATGCCAATTATAAGTACGAAGTTAAAAATATAATTGGTAAAGATTATAATATAGAATTCTGATCACCTTTGTGTTTAAATAGACTAATAAATATTACAAAAAATAGTGTGGAAAAAAATGAATAGGTATGAAGTGGTTTATTTAATTGCCTGCAAAGAAATTGGTTGTAATGCTATTTATTACAGTGAAATGCAGGCTAATGTATTAATGTGATTACAACAGCATATAAAAAATGTAAAAGTGATTCCCAAATTAATTCTGTTTTTTCAAATCATGAAAGTAGTTGTAGGCATGAGTTTTATCCTTAAAATATCAGTACTGTGTGCAATGAATCAAACGAGAGACGATAGAAAGAGGAACTTGAAAGACTCTTGGTTTATTTCAAAGTCTAATAATGTTATCAACCAGTGTAACATTCGTGTTTTATTGAGCATGCCCTGAAATATTAATCATTCAGTTTCAAAATGTCACCATGAATCTGGTATATGGTATCGAAAGCACTTGGCAAAACAGTACTAATAGTTAATGTTTTTTGAATTTTTTCTACTCTGTTTATCACAGTTTATACGTGAAGAATAATTTTATCGCATAATATAAAAAATAATTTATTAAATATAATTGTGATAAAATATTGTTTTACTTTAACATTTTAAAAATGATTTTGTATTATTGGCACACTAATACCGATGATGATTAAGGCATTCCAATATCAATTTATATATGTACTGTTTTTGTTTTTTTTATTTAAAAAAAAGACACTGAAATATTTGTTTTGCATTTTTATGTCTTCTATTTATAGTCATTTTATTGCTAACGTTTTTATAGGTTTGACAATTGTAAAATTGGATGCAATGAGGAATTGTTAGTAAAGGCAATAAAATGTTAATTTTAGATAATATTTGTCAATTTGATTCTTAGCTGGACATTTTTAGTGCTGATATTCTTTAAGGCTGTAAAGCATAATTTTATTAGAAAGGACAGCAATGGATAAGAATAAAAGTTTCCCAATTTCATTTGCTTTAAAAAAAACATAAATAACTAACAATATTTATAAAAGATATTTAAAATTAGATTGTTATAAGTCATAATAAAAGTAAAATAATAATAAATGAATGATAATAAAAAGTTCCAAGTATCAGAAATAATAAAACCGGCTTCTATTGGCTGACCTTGAACTCCAGTCTGCTAAGCTATCATTGTACTAAATCATGCGGAGATAATAGTATTGATGGTATTATTAATAAAAATAAAATTCCTGGTAATATTTTAACTAAGATATATATGTATGCATTGCAAATAGTATTTATAATGATATGGATAAATAATTTATAGTTAAATCTGCTTATTTATAAGTATGCATGTATTTATTTACAGGAAAAGTCTAGCTTTAATATCTATAAATATAGGGGATTTGAACTCAGACTTTCAAGCATCTTTCAACTATCCACACTATCTCATACAACTGATATACATGACCACACACATGTAGAAAAGATAAATAATCACCAATATCCATATTTCGTGCTAAACCAGCACTCATCAGCTGGTCCTGATTTTCATCTCCCAAACATATATATAATCAGTGCTCAGTTTATATTAAGATAGCAAATCTTCATACTTTAATGGACAGGCTTCAATCCATTCCAATCTCCAATTTTTCAGCCAACCATATCAGTGAAAATCTTAGTTTAAGATTGTCTTGATTTTAAAATTATATAAAAAAATATTATTCATACAATCCATTTGTATTAATTCAAAATTTAATTTATTTTTATATTAAAAGAAATTTATGCTTTGAAATTTTTATATTGTATTTTTATGACACTATTAATTTAATTACTTGGATTAAACATATTGCATTTAAAAAGGTTGCACTGCTTTGTAAGAGGATGTTCTTCTATATTATGTGTGTATATATGCACAATTTAAGATTTTTCATGAAGGCAGGGCAGGTTGAGTAACTTTATATCAGGGTATTATGAACAAGTGTTAGTTTTTGAGCATTATTAATGATAACTTATCAGTGCTTGACATCCTTAACATTTTATTCTATCATCACAAATTTTTAAGCTATATCATAAACTTGAATAAAGTCTCATATAATTAAAATATATAGTATTTGAATATATATTCCACCAAAACCATCACATGATTTTCTTTATTTACTTTAATTTCAGAGATATCTATTGTAAATTCTGACCAATCAATGAATACCAGATATGGAATATCCATATTCCATTTAATGTCTAACTATTAGTCATCTTTAATTCAAAACAGGATTTGCATCTACATATCTAAAATGTAATAATCAGAGATGCGTGTGTGTGTGTGTGTGCAAATATAGACAATATCAGAATGTTGTCAAGGAATTTTGATTTAGAGCTTCTATCTAGTGTAAGTCAGATGATATTTTGTTTAATTTGTATACTACTCATGTCAAAGAGTGAACGATGTTTATAGTTAACATGAAACTGAGATCGCTACAACATATTAATATTGGATTAATATCTGATATATAAAACTGTAAAAACAAGTTAGTTTGGATTTAAAACCTTAGACTATTTTGATTTAATGTAATTTGGTAAATACTATAAAAATAATGGCAGATGCTGGATATATAAGTCAGTTTCTGCTGACCCTAATAATAGCCAATAGCACATGTAATGATTAAGTATCATTCTCAGAAAAAAAATACCAGAACTAATAACTCTCTGATCAGTTAAAGTCTCTAATTTGGCTGGTTTGACTACAGCCCTTACATCATTTCTGCTGATAATAAGTTATTTATAATTTTAATAAATAGAATGAATCACATGCCTAAAAATGTGATTTATTAGCTTTTAAAAATAAAATAATAATAAAAAAACCAATACCTAAAAATAGCTGCAGCAACAGTGATGCTTAGAGTGGGCATTAAATATATGCCTTGGTCAGTTTTTAAGATCTCAAAATATTCACATATGTATACATTTACGATATAACCAGATCTATATTCCTAAAGGTCATAAATAAATATTTCATTAATCATAATCACAGCTAGATTATGGAACATAGAAAATGGATTTATTAAAAAGGCATGATTAGCTGGGTGTATTATAATTTATATATGTATGTTTGGTTAACTACTGACAATTTTGTTATATGTATATGCAGTTTATCAATACACATTACTTTAGATATATGCTATCCAAAGGATTCAATAAAATATTATACTTATACTCAATTATTTATTTAACCAACAAAGAATCCTTTCATAATCTGAATATAACTTTATGAATGATAGACTGAAACACAGTCCTATCCTATACTATTTGGTAATAATCTGGATCATAGCTTCATTAATATTCTTCATGTAAGTAAAGTTAGATAGTTATTAATTTCTGTGAATAATCTTCTTAGAATATTAGTTGGCACTATTTGAAATTATGATGCAAATATTAGCACTAGCATATTCTGCTGATGAATATTGTGCAACTTTTTAAAAAGATTATGATGAGAAATGTTAATGCTACATTTAAGAACATTTCTTTGCAGAGGTTTACTGATTTTTTTCACATATTTCTTTGTAAGATATCAGAAGCATGTTACTCCACAGAATATTTATAAAGTGTTTTTAAGTAGATCAGACTTCATTCGCTTAAGACTTACTTCATTTCAAAATGTTGATGCCTTTTGAAGATGTTAACCATGAATATATCAATGAAATTATTATAGTATAAAAATTGATTTCTTATACTGCTCCAAACAATTTTTTCCCCAGATACAACAATAAAAGTAACTGGCATTGATCTTTCTAGATGCAACCAGAGATTCAGTAATAGATGTAGCCTATGGTGAATGAATCATTTACTCTATTAATGAAATTTATCAGCTATTGATATATTAAATACACAAAATATAATTTATGTACTTAGTGACTGCCAAATCTATTGCTACAATGCAGAATTGAAAGAGTTAATAAAGTCATTTTTGAATCTATCTTCTGGGTGGAATTTCTATAGATTGGTTTATTATATTTTGCTAATAATTATGCTGTCAAAAAATTCATAAACTAAATAATAACAAATTCTATTTAAAATAACGAAAATTAGAGAAATTAAATGATTTCTTTCTATTTTATGGTTAGTACAATCTGCAAAGATCATTAGACCTGACTTCAGCAAATAATAGATGATAATATTTGAAAATTTGTTAGTTTACTTCTCAAAAGAAGAAATGAATCACTAGAATAAGAAAATCTAACAAAAGTTAAAAGTTGTGTTTGATTTAAATTTTAAAATAATTGAATGTTTAATTTGAGTATTAAAATGACACACCAACTCTGATTCATGCATCATGAACTTGAGAGTTTGCCTACTCTATAACTACATTAAACCACGTGTGACTTGGAATTTAATTATGGATGTTTGAATGTTTAATTTGAGTAGTAAAAGTAATAATAGAAACTCGGATCCATACCAAGGATTCTGAGCTTTAAAGTTTAACTACTTTATAACTAACATTAAGTCATCTATGTGGAAGTTTTATTGAATTTTTATTTCTATTTATAAAAAGAATAAATTTTATATATTGATTATCTTTTGTTGCTATTGTTGTCTTTATTCCTCAGTATTTATTTTTATTATTGTCAGAAGTTAAAAATTTTAATTGATGTAGAAATCTTTGCTGGCTGTTCTGTATTAATGAATACCCATTCATGTTTGTTTTCAATGTTAATTAACATAATGTAATAGCATCTTGTGTAACAAAAGCAAATGGAGAGAAGATTAAAGCCCATAATAAATAAATAAATACCATTGTTTATGATTTAGTCTAATTCATTAATTAACTCATACAAAGACTTAGCTATTATCTAGTGCCTGTTGATTACACAGACCTTCATCATTGCTCATTTTGTGAGCATACTTATGATTAGTATTATTTATATAAGATTTTTAATTGCTTTTTTTTAATTTTCTACTGAGATGATTATATTAAAAATTGGCCAAAACATATTTTAATTTATGTGGGTTTTTAAATAAACACAGAGAACATTATAATCTATAATATAATATTTTATACATAGTAATAATGGTACGAAATAATTATTTAATACATTGTACGGGCTTAAACCTGCATTTATATATGTAATATATGCGGGGTTCGAACTCAGACTTTCACACAACCCACCACTCTCAGTGCCATCTCATATTGCTGATCCACCTGATCACACACATGTTGAAAAGATAAATAATCACCAATATACGTATTTCATGCTAAACCAGCAATCATCAGTTGGTCTAGATTACTATCCTCACACATATATATAATCAGTACCCAGCTTTATATTAAGATAGCCAATATTTATACTTTAATGGACAGGCTTCAAACTATTCCAACTCGCAACTCTTTAGCCTTCCATTTCATTGAAAATCTGAAGATGGAACGTTCAAAGCCCTTGATAGTGCCAAGGTTGTCATCCGTATATTGGTGATTATTTATCTTTTCAACATGTGTGTGATCAGGTGGGACAGCAGTATGAGATGGCACTGAGAGTGGTGGGTCGTGTGAAAGTCTGAGTTCGCACCCCGCATATATTACATATATAAATGCAGGTTTAAGCCTGTACAATGTATTAATTTATATAAATAGTGTGTAAAAGGTCTGCCCATCCCTCACATATGGATTATTCTCCTGTACATGAGGGATCAGAATGACTAATATGTCAACATGGGTAGGCTGACAACCTTGGCACTATCAAGGGCTTTGAACGTTCCATCTTCAGATTTTCAATGAAATGGAAGGCTAAAGAGTTGTGAGTTGGAATAGTTTGAAGCCTGTCCATTAAAGTATAAATATTGGCTATCTTAATATAAAGCTGGGTACTGATTATATATATGTGTGATAGTAATCTAGACCAACTGATGATTGCTGATTTAGCATGAAATACGTGTATTGGTGATTATTTATCTTTTCAACATGTGTGTGATCAGGTGGGTCAGCAATATGAGATGGCACTGAGAGTGGTGGGTCGTGTGAAAGTCTGAGTTCGAACCCCGTAATAATTATTTATTATTCAGATATATTTTAAATAATTTATTATTTTCTAAAATATATTTTAAAAATCGACACTTGAAATATCAAAGCTTATTTTTTATCTGTAATAAAAAATGTATATTTCTGATTTTCTAAGCTATATATTAATATATTTGATTGTTTTATAAAATTATACTTTTACTAGTTTTAGGTGACTTTTTTCACTCTTTAAAATTAATTATGCATTTTAGTAATAACAAAAAATCTTTAAACTCTCTAATTTAAACAATATGATCTATATATATGTTTAAGCAGAGAAACTTGTGTTTCAACCCTTGGGCTAATTTGAATTTCAGGCTACAGCTGGACAGTGCCTCTCAAGCTATTCTTTTAATACAATAATCAATCTCGTTTGCCAATGGGAACAAACTTACAGATTATGTTGAATGCTAAGATGGCTTAAAGGCAGCATTTGATCTAGTCAATTAAAAACATCTTTTTACCTAATTGCATAAATTTCTGTTCAAGCATAATAAGCTGATGATGCAATCTAGAACTAACCAATACACCAATTAAACTGAAAAATTATATGTGTCTGTCCACACCCTTCAAACCTAACCATGGCATTACACAAAGCTCTCCCCTTGCATCATTGCTGTTTGCAATTTATATAAATCACCTGATTAAGAGAATTGAACAATGAATTGGAGGACTTTTCCTTCTTCATCTCGGAACTATTCTCCAAGTCATATCCTTCATTCTGATGATGTCTTGATAATTTTCAGATGCCTCCAAAACAGTTCTTTCACTCTGAATATTTTAAATATATTACAAATATCAATGGTTTCTATAACACAAGTTTTCAAGTCAACAGTCTACAAACCCAAAACTATCATCTTTCTTCATATGTAACTCATTCTTTCTGGGCATCTCAATTAATCTGTCTAAAATGAAATTAAGCCATTATTTAAACTGTCTCATTACGAACACATTCAGTGAAAAACAGAAAGTATTCTGTCCAAGAATACTGTATCTAAATGTGAAAGTTTATATAATGGATAGCATTCCTAGCAGATGTGGCTATTTAACACCTCCCATAATAAGATTGTCATTAATAAAAGCATAAAACTTGGACTCATTTTAACATCTTCAATCCATTAGATCCACATTCTTTTCCACCTGAAAAGCAAAACTCAATTTTATATGTTCCAAATCTTTTATAATTTATATTAGAGCCAAAATGTATATTGCCAAACTTATCAATCCAATACTTAGTGTCATCTCTCCAATACCATTGCTTGGTTAAATTTATATGTCAAATGATTCTTTTTCACAGATCATGCCATTAAACATACAGATCTACTAGACCAATATAACATAAAATCCCTTGTTAACATATCATTTAAAGATTTAAATGATGACCTATCCATCCAGACATTTATGAATACCCCCAGTTGCCAGGACTCTCACCGAGTTCCAAAACCGTTGCAATCATTAGTCATGGCTAATTTTTTTCACTTTATCACAGGATACAATTCTAATCAAAAAATTTCCAATAACTAATTTAAGCTAAATTTTGAACCTATATGTATTTTGTGCAATAATTATTTAGAATAAATGCTACAACTTTTTCAAAACTGCCTATAATTCTCATCTCTGTGCCTATTCATTTTTCATAAGTGTGCAATCAAACTAAACAAACTGTTAAATTTATATATAAAATATTTTTAAACTTCTATAACATATCTGTATTTATTCACACATTAAGAATTATGTTGTTTGCATGCTGCTGCTTAATATTTAACAATAAATATAATGTACTCAAAAGAAATAAGGAATTATTTGACCATGCTTATATTCTATTAATTTTTTACCTAGGAACATCATGAAGAAAACTTGATAATTTACAATCTATCTCAGGTATGTATTCTGATGGCTTGAATTTTTATTATCATTAGCACTTCTCATCAGCTTTCATTTTTGAAAATAAATATCTGAATTCATCACTATAAACACGCATTGAAAGAATCCGATTAGTCATCATGGTCATGCAATGTTAGAGCATGATTTTTAATTTTATATCTTATCAACAGATATAAGGAAACACCGTTAGTAAGTATGTATAATGCTAGATAAATAATTTTTGATATAATTAACTTCCCACAGTAGCTTAGCTTTAGAAACAATTTTAAATTAGATGTAAAATACCCACATAAAATGCTACAGTCTTCAAATTTGGTTCATTCATCATTTGAATTAAACAATGTATTATATTGTCTGTACCATTATGATTGTAGTTTCATCATATCTTTATGTAGGCTTTGAATGTTCCATCATCAGATTTTCAATGAAATGAATGGTTGAAGAGTTGTGGGTTGGAGTAGTTTGAAGCCTGTCCATTAAAGTATGAAGATTGGCTATCTTAATATAAAGCTGAGCACTGATTGTGTAAATGTGTGAAGATAGTAATCTGGACCAATTAATGATTGCTGATTTAGCATGAAATATATATATTGGTGATTATTTATCTTTTCAACATGTGTATGATCAGGTGGGTCTGCAATATGAGATGGCATAGAGAGTTGAGGGTTGTGTGAAAGTCTGAGTTCAAACCTCTTATATTGCATTATATATGTGCAGGTGTGTGTAAGCTTGTACAGTGTATTAATTTACATATTTAAAAACATAGTGTTAAAGGTCTGCCCATCCCTCACATATGTATGTAAATGGATTATTCTCCAGTACAACATGAGGGGTCAGAATGACAAAATGGTCGACATGGGTAGGATGACAACCTTGGCATTAATGTGGGCTTTGAACATTCCATAATCAGATTTTCAATGAAATGGATGGCTGAAGAGTTGTGGGTTGGAGTAGTTTGAAGCCTGTCCTTTAAAGTAGGAAGATTGGCTATCTTAATATAAAGCTGAGCACTGATTGTATATATGTGTAAAAATAGTAATCTGGACCAACTGATGATTGTTGGTTTAGCATGAAATACATATATTGGTGATTATTTATCATTTCAACATGTGTATGATCAGGTGGGTTAGCAATATGAGATGGCATGGAGAGTTGAGGGTTGTGTGAAAGTTTAAATTCAAATCCCTTATAATACATATCTTTCTAAAATTTATTCTACTGTAAATATGTTAATATTTGTGTATAATTTGTTATCAATAAAGGTTTTAATATTAAAAAATGTAATTAAAAATGAATTTTTGCTTCAAACTTTTAATTCTAAGCCTCTTTGCAAAAGCCATAAAACAGCCTGAAAATGGAGATTTATATATTAAGGATATGAACTTTATACACATCTGATATTCACAAATTACTTGAGAGCAGCTCTTGTCTTAATTATATATATTTTGGCAATGTGTACATATAACTGCATCTGACAATGACTATTGCTTATAAACCAGCTCCATGAATCTTTGTTTTTTATTTTTTGTAGTTGCTGTTTATAAAAAAAAAAACATTAAGAATAAAAGGGTCAGTTTAAATTCATCTTGAAAAATAATTAAAAATTATTTTAATTAAAGATTCAAACATAGGTAAATTAATAATAGAAAGATGGTTAGTGCATTAATATACTAAAAATACATTTTGGACAAAGATTGTGATAAGTAGATTAATTAAGACTCTACAGAGAAAGCTCAGTTATAATTAATAATTAAATCATAAATACAATAGTTTATCCAGAAGTAAAGCATCAACACTAGTTAAGTAAGCTAATTTAAGAAGAGCAGAATTTTTAGGTGATGTTATTCTAATGACTGACCATTATAGAAAAAAAGAATGTCTAACCTAGGTATTGTCTAGCCCAAAAAATAAATCCATAAACCTAGGGACTTTAAGAATTGAATTATTTTAGAAAAATATAACTTTATTTATGTTTTCCAATTATATTTAATGCTGGTTGATATATGCACAATGTTTTGAGAGATTATTTTTTCTTTTTTTTTCAAGTGTTGTTGGCATGACTAGCAACAGTACTAACTTGGGAATCGAACCGGATCTTTAGATTCTTGAATAATGAAGTTTAAGGTAATGATCTATCCAACTGAGCTATCGTACCAAATGCAAAAATTAGTCACCTCATTAAAAAGTGACTACAAGAGCATAAACTAATGATTACAAAAGAGAAATATAGATGTGTGTAAGAAAGTAGACTATGCATGTACCAATGAACATATGTTCAATAGGGAAAATACAAAAATATTAGATAGAGAAGAAAAAATACAAAAAAAAAAATAAAGAAGCTGCTCACATGACAATGGCAAACAATTCATAAGTTGACCTAGTGTGACTATACATAATGTGAGGAAACTACTAATCAACTTTGCTCTTAGAAAAAAATGGAAAAAACAAAAAACCTCTTAGATAAGTATATGAAATTTCTACTCACTTTTACCTTTGGCAAGATGGCTCAGTTGATTAGAGCATTACCATAAAATTCATTATTCAAGAATCTAAGAGTTTTAAGCCAATGAACATCACATGATCAATTCCCATGTTAGTGTCACTAGTCAGGCCAGAAACACCTGAAGAAGAGAGGAGAAACAATACATCTCAAAATGTTGTACATATATTAACCTGTATGATATTATTAACAATTGAATGTAATTCAAAGATTTAAAGAAAGTTTTTTAATGACATTCAATACTTAATATTAGATTATGAAAATAGACCAATATATAAATACAACTAAAATACTTTCATCACAAACTTTAGAAAAACATGTTTTATCACTGTAATTAAACATTGTATAACAAGTTATTTTTATATCTGGCATTGTATTAATTTATAAGTTAAGGAATCACCCATCTATATATGCACTGTATAGATTTAAACATTGAGACTTTCAAAGATGTATTCATCATATTTTTTCAAAAGACTATCTTGTGTTTAGAAGGGAAAGATTCCTCAGTGTTTAAATCTATATAGTTCATTGTAGAAGGGTGTTTGTTAATGACTGTTATCAGTATAATTGTAAATTTATTTGCTAATAATTAAAACAGTCTAGTCTTGCGTTGTTAGCCGAGAGGTATCGCAGCCGCCATGCAAGCAAGTAGTTGGTTGCAGATGGTTGTGGGTTCGCGTCCCGGCCGATGCTATGACACATGGAAAAAAAAAAAAGAAATAATTAAAACAGTAAATATTATGAGTTACTTACTTTATTAGGGTTAGTTATCTAGAGTCATGAAAACAAAACTTAGATTTTTAAGTTCTGAGTGGGAAATTTATCTAACACTTTATCTTTTGAAATAAGACACATTTAATTGTTTCCTTATACATAATATTTTGGAAATAAATAATCTTATTTTTATATGATGCTTCTATTTTATAAATGTTATCAGCAAATTGCTATATATAATTATCAATTGTTATCAATAAATAAGTCCCTTTTCTTGGTTTTTGCACAGACATTTTGGTTAATTAGTCATAAATAGTAATTAGTAATACAATTAGATAAATTAATAATAAAATATAAAATAAGCAATCAAAAAATATTCATTTCTTACAATGGTGGATCAGACACTGTAAAAAAAAAAAACGCGTCTCACTTGGTCAATGCAAACAGGTAAAAGACAGATATTTACCCAGAATTCACCCAAGTATTTTAAAATCTCGAAGGTGACCATGAAAACACCTTGACTGCTTCTATCAATTAGTCATGCCAATGTTTCAGTTGCCATGACATTGTTTTGGTTCTTCGTCGTTTATATCTACCGGTGGGTTGTGTAGTACGTCATAGCTTAGTTAATACTCAAATACCATAAATACTTTTGTCTTCAAGTATATAAATATAAGGAAACAATGCAAGCTAAATCAAAGATCAAAACTATCATTATTAAATTGAGATCATTTTAAAAATTAAAATTTATACAAATTTTCATGTCCAAAGACACTATAAAACTAATGAGGCCAATGAATTAGAGGTAAGACATTTTATATAATCACTTACTGGAATAAAAACAAAATGAAAATTCTAATAAAATCTGCTATTTGTTGTCAAGCATTGGTGGTCAGCTGCTTTACAAGCAGTTGTCCCGGGTTAGCGGGTTCGCTTCCCGGCTGATGCCACGACACATAAGAAAAAAAAAAAATCTGCTATTTGTATTAACATTTAATTTAATTATCTGGAATATTTTTCTTTTAGTTTTTGCAAGTATTGCTTTTTTTAATAAAAAATAGTCTTGCATTGGTGATCGAGAGGTCAGCGCGACTGCTTTGCACTTGCAGGCAGTTGCCCGGGTTCGCGACACTTAAAAAAAATAAATAAACTTTGATCTTTTCATGTTTTTTTTTTTTTTAAAACATAATAAACAATATTAAAACAATTTTATATTACATATATACACACATTCATTAATATACTTAGAGAGACACTATTTTGAATTTCTGCTTTCAGGCCTCAAAATTTGAAATTACCCTACTTGTTATTATTACAAACTTTATTTTATAAATATTGAATAATGGAATTACGTATATGTAAATAAATAGATTATTTACTAAAAATAAATCATATGTAAATATTTTAAACTTATATTAATGGTACAGAAAGACTTTATAGAAAGAGAAAAAATAAAAAAGCAATTCTTATGAATCAATTTAAAAATTCAATAATAAAGACAGAATCGGCTAGTATTAAAATACATAGTTCCTGAAAAAATACAGCATCTGCTTCTCATCAACATAAGTTCAATTGATAATGATTACAATAAAAATAAGGAAATACTTCTGTATAACTGATGTATCATTAATATTTCTTTGTATCATTATTATATTTTAAAAGTATTACATACGTTCATGTATATATGTGTGTGTTGTAATGGTCCATCATGACAGGGGTTAATAAATGAATACAACCTAAAACAAATATTCGCATACATTAAATAAGTGGGACACATGTTTGAACTTTAAAGACAGTTAAAAGATGATACATTGCCTTAGCACCATCTATCTAATATTATAGAGAACCAAATAGATATATATGTACACACAAAATAATGTCCTATTTTAGTTTAGCCCAGTATTAATTTCACCTCCATTATAGGTTTGTCTTTAAAATTATTCATAACCTACACAAAACAAATTATATAATAATATACAATTTTAATATGATAGTATTGAATAGATACATATAACTCCAACTAGCATGTTTACAATATATTTTCAGTTGAATAACATTTATTATTTTTTAAACTATTTTTGATGTCAATAGTCTTATTAATACCTTTATTATCTGTAATAGACTTAGCTTCTATTTTCAATTCATTTCTAATAAACTGAAATATTTCATAAAAATGTATATTTGCTGACAGAGCAAAACATATATTCACATTTATCTATGTTAAATATGCTGTGCTGAACCACATTAATGCAATCTTTTTAAGTATTTCATTTTAATTTTAGACAAGTATGGAAAATTTTTTATAATTTTTATCACCAGTAATATTTTCTCATGTTTTTGATGGCAAGTAATTTAATAGAATGATTATAATGTAACAATAATAAGACCTGCAATGACATTGTTAAATCTCAATTGTTAATTGTCAAATATATAAGGTTTATATCAATAAGACACATATCTTGAATCAATACTTCACCCCAGACAAAGGTCAATTCAGAAACACATGACATCAATTATCTGCAGCATCTTTATTATTAATTACTTTCAAACAATATTTTACATATTTTATACTCATCTCCAAAATACTATTGTCCCTACATATTAAAAAATAACTTTTATACTGAAACTGTCATGAACTTAACATAATTATATTATCTATGTTATTTAACTCAAAAATGTCTTTCTTAAAACTAAATGCTATAGGAGTCACATAGATAAATATTTTTTTAATTATTTAATATTCAATCTTATTATTTCTCAATATAATTTCATTTTATTTATATAAATCTCATTACAAGATATTTTCATTATCGAATATTTCCTCAAATAATTACATACCCAACATAAATGTACATATATATATAACATACTTGTTTTTTTTTAATTGTCAAATGCATTGACTGGGAAGCAAACCCAGCCAGTTGCTTGGAAGGTAGCTATGCTAACCACTAGACCACCAATGTTTGACAAACATACTTGTTTTCCTATGCAAATATGAAATAAAACCATTAGTTCATTGTTCTCCCTGGCAATATTTTATATAATATGTTAACTTTTGATTTTAGTACTAAACCATTATTCTATATCATACATTTACAAATGAGAAAAATTATAAAAAAAAATCATATTTGAACTTTGCAAATATTAAAAAAATGAACTTATAATGCGAATAAAGGATGTTTTTATCATTCACCAGTTGGTAGGAAAACTGTCTAAGCAAGCAATTCAGGCAAATCAATGAAATCTTCTTTGATTGAAATTTATTCTTAAAACCCAAATGAATAAACATCAATCTTTGATAAATATATCAATTAAAATTTCTTTACAATTTTTAGAATATCTTAAAAGATCCTAACCTAGTTTTACTGATACTATTTAGCAATCAGTTTTGCAAAGTATGGTGATGAGAATGGCTGTAGTTTTTTGTCACTATTACATTAGAATTTATTACCTTTTATTTTGAAAAATAAAACATATGCATATAAAATAAAAGTATAATCATGTATTCTTTGGATTTTTGATAATTATTACACAACTATTTTATAAAAATAATCACAAATCTTAATAAACTTCACAAAAAAAGTCAAAATTTTAATTATTCCAAAAATTATATCAAAATAATTTCACAAATGGTTTTTAAATGGATTACAAAAAAGTAAATCTATGAAAAACATGGAAGCATGACAAAAATACTTTGAACTTGTTACCTATTTGATTACACTGATTTTTTCAGATTTTGTTTTACAATTAAAAAATAAATATTTAAAAGTATATAACTTTGCAGTTTTTAAAAAAAAATTAGCAAAATATATCAATAGATAGATGGCTATTCATAAATGATTTTTCTGATCAAAGACTCTCATATCACTTGAAGAAAATGTTAAAGTGTTAACATTATGCCCTATGTTTTAGTGTGCAAAAATTAACTTGTCAGAATTATTCCAAATAATGCTCATTTAAAATCCATTAATAATATAAGAACAATAATAAAAAAGTTTAATCTTTAGTCTCTTCCACACAGGTTTATATATACATATATTCACCTTTATTAATAATTTTTTATTATTCATTCATTAGACTAGGGATTAACTAATAATGAATAATATTTCTGTAGTGTAATTTTCAATGTGACCCTCTCATGCAAGGTAGGGACTGATTTCTATACACTTTCCACACCCTTTGCATGGATGTAGTCATAAACATATGACCAAATACACATAAAAAAATTTATAATCCCCAAGACGCATATTTTATGATGAACCAGCATTCATCAGTTGAATCAGACCACATTTTTTATACATATCTTTATTATTGTTCTGTAAATATAAATAGCAAATTACTAAAGTTTATTTGATAAGTATCAAATGTGCTGCCTTCACAACTTTGATACAAATCACTTAATGAAAGTATATTAATAATTTTTATATATCATTTATTAGACTAGAGATTATCTAATAATGAATAATACCTCTGTAGCATAATTTTCAGTACACCAACCTACCATAAGGTGAGGAGTAATTTCTATCTATTTTTAACACTCTGCAGAGAGATGTAATCATAAGCATATGATCAAAAACATGTAAAAAAGTTCTATGTTTAAGATTCACATTTTGTGCTCAACCAGCACTCATCATATCTTTAACATTGTTCAATATATATAGATAGCAAATTACTACAGTTTATTTGATGTGTCAAATGTCCTGCCCTTGCAACTTTGACACAAATTACTTAATGAGAACAATAATAAAGATAGGTACAAGAGATTATGGTCTGTGACAACTGATGAGTGATGATTTGGTATGGAATGTGCATCATGGGAATCATAGAACTTTTTTCACAAGTCTTTGGTCATATGTTTATGATGACATCACAGCACAGGATGTTGAAAGTGGATATAAACCATTTCTTACCATGCATGAGAGCAGTGTACTGAAAATTATATTATAGAAATATTATTTAATATTTACCTTTATAAACTTAAGAGCATGCTAACGCTCTAAACAAGCTTTTTTTTTTATTATGATAAATGCTACTGCAAGAGAAGGCATTCAAATCATCTTTATCTTAGATTGTCCCCATCCCCAGACCGGTTTCGACCTATGGGATTCTTCAGTGAGGAGTTGGGACATTAGATTCAAAAAATCAACTCAAAAAAAAAGCTTGTTTAGAGCGTTAGCATGCTCTTAAGTTTACATATTGGTAATTGCAAACTATATATAAGTCATGTGACATCTGACTTGTTATTATTACTATTATTATTTTGCTATTGGGGCTTTGGCTAAATTAAATGGCTAAGCCTATTAATATATGGAGTATCTGAATTAAGTTCAGGCCCATATAATTTTTTCAGTTGGAGAGCTGACTTTAAAGACATGCATATGTCTAAAGGTTTAGATCTTCTTGAGAATTATCTTTTAGATAAATGCTTAGCTTGAGTTGGTTTTTTGAATCTAATGTCCTAATTCCTCACTGAAGAGACCCATAGGTCGAAACCGGTCTGGAGATGGGGACAATCTAAGATAAAGAAGATTTGAATGCCTTTTCTTGTAGTAGCATTTATCATAATAAAAAAAAAGCTTGTTCAGAGCGTCAGCATGCTCTTAAGTTTACATTTTGGTAATTGAAAGCTATATAAGTCATGTGACATCTGACTTATTATTATTACTATTATTTACCTTTATGTTTTTATAACATTTTAGTCAATACAATAATAATCATTTCTAGATAATTTTTATGATATTAAATATAAGGTATTTTAATAGATAATTTATATCATATATATATGTATTTTTAATTCTCAAAACTGGCAAATTATTTAAGGACGTTTAATTTTCCCCTAAAAATTAATTCTTTTTTTGAACTTGACAATTTCATTGCTGTATATAAAAAATAAATCATTACATAGAATAAAAAATATTAAACTATATACGTAAATACATTTACATACATAAAAAGAAATATTATTAGGAAATATAATTTAAAAAATAATATTATCATGACCGATTTTAGAATACAGAGAGCATTTAAGTAAAATGTAATTCATTTTAGAATACAGAGAGCATTTAAGTAAAATGTAATTCATTTTGAGAAAGTTTTTAATCTAGTTTGAATTAAGCATAAACACTTTTTTGTCTTTATATATAAATATGTAATTGGCTTGACAGCAATTTTCTTGATATTTTCTTTTGTTTTCGTTAAGTAAATAAACATCACATGACGACCACTTCTTATGCTTGTGTATAACTGTTATAAAACAGGCATAACTCACTATATGTATTGCCACACACAGCAAGCTAGAGTAATCAATGGATGTCATAAGGCTTGTGCATAAAATTCCCACCTAGTGCCTACTCATCCAATATCCCCAGACTAGTTTCTGGCTTGTGGCCTTCGTCGGTGAAGAGCTTGGATCTGAGAGCACTACATCTGGATCTTAGGATCTAATGCAATCCTCCAGCAGCCATCTTTGATCTCCATGTAACTACAAAACTATGAGTCTTAAACTGAAAACACCTTAATGTTTTCAATCGAAGTCCATTAGCTTATACAGTCATATAAGTCTGAATTCAGTTCAGTACCTATACATTTTGGTGTCTTTGGTACTTTAATAACCATAGACACCACTATCCTATTAGGCAGGATTGGTTTTAAGCCAATAAACATCACATGACCACTACTTCTTATGCTGCCAATAAACATCACATGACCATCAATTCTTATGCTGTTTTACAACAGTTATACACAAGCATAAGAAGTAGTGGTCATGTGATGTTTATTGGCTTAAAACCAATCCTACCTAATAGGATAATGATGGCTATGGTTACTGAAAAACCAAAGAGAGCAAAATGTATGGGTACTAAACCTGAGTTCAGACCTATATGACTGTATAAGCTAATGGGCTTCGATTGAAAACATTAAGGTGTTTTCAGTTTAAGACTCATAGTTTTGTAGTTACATGGAGATCAAAGGTGGCTGCTGGAGGGTTGCATTAGATCCTAAGATCTAGGTGCAGTCCTCTCAGATCCAAGGCTCCTCACTGACGAGGCCACAAGCCAGAAACTAGTCTGGGGATATTGGATGAGTAGGCACTAGATGTGGATTTTATGCACAAGCCTTCTGGCATCCATTGATTACTCTAGCTTGCTGTGTGTGGCAATACGTATAGTGAGTTTTGCCTGTTTTTCGTTAAGTAATGGTGAAAGTTCAAATAATGAAGAATTAAATTATTTCCATTTTTATATTTTATTTTAGACACTAAAAGAATTTAAATTGGATGTGTTTTTGAAGTCCTACTTAAAAATAGCATCCATTTGGTCAAAATTTGAGGTTTCTTATTACACTTTAGGTAAGTTTCTTTTCAGGACATGTTTCGGAAAATTGAAAGAAGCTCCTATACTCTTCCATAGAGAGTATGTTGCTCTTATAATAAACTTTTATATCCATTATTTGGAAAGATATTAAAAAATAAATGGTATACATTCTTGAGATTATAAAAAATACAACTCCACTGAAATATTTTGCTTATTTAAATCTTTTTATACTTTTTAAGCATGTGCTATTTTTTCTAGATTAAACAAAAATATTCTCTCTTAGATAATTTAGTATTTTATATAATTAATCTAATTAAATTCCATGAATATAAATAAGTATAGGGCTTTTTTTTAATTAATCAAACAAAAATCCTAAAAGATGCTATGACACGTGAGAAAAAAAAATCCTAAAATATTTTTTTTTCATTTAATCCTGTATAATTATAAGATTAACCTTTAATTAAAACAATTTTAAACAATTTATTTTTATTTTTTAATGAAATATATTATAAAACAATTTCCTTACTTAAAATTTTTCGCCACTTAGAAAAAGAAAATCTTTAATTATAGTAATTAGTAATCTAAATAACAACCTTTGATCCTTAAGTAACAAAAATACTTTTCGTTTTTCGTTTCTTTTAAATATTTATTGAATAAAAAATTAGATATATTTTATTTCTTTTTCTTTAAATACTGAGTAAATATAATTGAAATGTCTTTCAAGTTTTTTATTTCTTTTAAATTCTACTTCTGTACAAAATATTTTCGTGCATATACATTCACATATACACAAATAACAGTATATTTAAAATATAATATTAAATAATCTACGTTCCTTATTACTGTTTACAACGCTTTTTCACAACCCACTATTGACAGTTTCGATTGCCCCAGAAATCTTCCTCAGAACTATAACAAATACAATACAAATATACATGAACATATAATTTTACATTATATATATATATATAAATTACATAATGATTATAGAATGTAAAATTATATGCTCATGTATATTTGTATTCATTTATTTATATTGTGTTTGTTACAGTTCTGAAGAAGATTGCTGGGATAATCAAAATTGTCATAGTGGGTTGTAAAAAGCATTGTAAGCAGTAATAAAGAACGTAGATGATTTAATATTACACGGATTTGGCAATGTAATTAGAAAGATAAAGTTATATTTAAAATATTTTTTTAATGTTCAACATTATTAAACAACTTTATCTCTGTGTGCTTTGACCTTTTGCCAACTACATAAGTATTGTTTTAAATCCTTATTGCTATTCCTGTCTATTTTGGGCAATGAAACTATCATTTCAACATATATACAATTAGCTACTTATATTTTTTATTAGGTGTTCTGGCGTGAATTCAATTTTATTATAATTTAAAAAAATATTTATATAACAAAGTAGTGGTTCTTGTTCTAGCAAATTGTATTTAGTATTACTAAGGATTTTTTCTAGTCATAAATGTTGTTTAAAGATTTACTAGGTTACATGTCCTATGTTGTATGATACAATACCAGAATGAAGGACTCTGGACATCATGGTCAATAGAGAGGTTTTTAGTTCTGTCTTCTTTATTGTTGAATTTTTTATAAACTCTTAGATAATAAATCATTCAATATATACATTTATGGTGCCAAATAACTAAGAAATATTATAATTACATTTCTTTTAATTATTTTATTTACTCATATTTTCAATCTTCTCATTACTTGAGTCACAACAGTTCTCCATTATAATCTTTTTGGCCCAGATCAATGTGATTTTTTCAAAATATTGGCAACTTTATTCAGCAAAGAATTTTTATATTTCAGTGAGTGAAGACCTTTTTGAAAAAAAATTGAAACTTTAAACAGGGATCTTTGCGTGTTGAATAGAATAATTTCTCTATGTAGATAATTAATATTCATATGACCCAAAAATGTTTTTATTTTCATCCAATAACCATGAACATTTTTATTATAATATATATAAATCGTTAACTGGGTTTATTTGACTTATTCATTACATAAATCAAGATAACATTAAAGTTATAACAATGACTATCCAAGGACAGGATCGCCACAAACTGGTGTTATGTTTAAAATTAGAATAGATATTAAAGACACAATATAATAATAGACCATAAATAAATTAAAAAATAACACAATCTTTTATTTTATAAATAGTCCATTAATTTCAAAATATATCCAATCCACATACAAATTTCTTTACAAATATTGATTTATTATATGAAGTATTAATATTTACTAAAGCAATAAACCTCAAGTGTATGTGCTTGAAAATGCGAAGGTAGGGACCTCTACAGGTCTTAACCATAAACTTACACTTTGAAAGAAAAGAGGGGAACCTTCTTTACTTCAACCTACTTTCTATATAAATAGGTGTAGCTGAAGGAGTTAGATCTGAGAGCGTGAAGCTATTCAATACATCACTGATTAAGTCCACAAATCCTATTACACATTAGTACTCACAAAATCTTTCAATTTATAACGAGTCAATGGAACGATCTTATAGTTACAAATCTATTATGATAATTTAAAGTTGTAATTATAAATTTATTTAATGCACATTGATTATGTAAGTAATATTTACTAAGGCAATAAACCTCAAGAGTGTGCACTTGAAAATGCGAAGGTAGGGACCTCTACAGGTCTTAACCACAAGCTTATGCTTTGGAAGAAAAGAGGGGAATCTTCTTTACTTCATAATTGTACAATAATATAATCCAACATTTCGACTATATTATTTTATAGTTTTTATTAAGGTACAATTAAAAAATACATAAAAACAAATAAATACAAATATCCCCTAATACATATAACAAACTACAAATACCTCTTACCTAAAACCTCTTCTAACAAACAATCTCAACTTTTCATTAAATTTACTTATATTAGATAATAATGTTTATATCTTTTTTACAGGGAATAATGATTTGCTATTATATTGTTCAATATTTTGAAAGAGAACAGAAAAATATAAATGAGATGATTTCTAACTATTTGATGTTCACTAAATTAAAATGCAGCTTAGAAAATGTTTATGAAGAGACTCTAAAATAAATATGTTAATATAACAAAATAGAAGTTTATTATAGTAAAGAAAATATAGGAAGTTTACATTAGTCTTATGAGATAATCCCAGAATATGATATCTGTCATAAACAACTTTCCTGCCACTACAAGAAACTCCTAAATAATTAGACATATTCATCTAAAACTTGAAAGTTAACTAAAACTGAAAGGCTTGAAATCTATACATGTGGCTTACAAATTAACAAACAATATTGATCACATACTAAATATAATGTAAAGATATGAATGCAATTGAGAATAGAAAAGCTATAAAAATAAGAAAAAATAATAGTAAATTAGATTAAAAAACTTAGGTAATGTACAAAGCAATAGAGAAAAGCAATAAGGAAGGGGATACATATTAAAAGATGGTAAAACTAACTAATATCCACCAACAGAATAGTTTGCAAATATATTTGACATCTAATGGACTAGAATTTATGCATATATGCCACTTGAACACATCAAGAGAATGTGAATTACTATTTTATAAGCTAAAATAAATATCAATAGCAAACTTTCCATAAAATAGTGTCACCATATGCAAGCCTTATAATCAATGGATGTAGAAAGATTTGTGCACAAGATTCTGACTGCATCCTTTGATTACAAAGTCTTCCACTTGGTGGCACTACTGTATGGAGAGTCTGCTCAGGAAGGCATAAAAAAAATTAGATATCTGTTAATTAAATGTAAATGCCTGAAAACAGAAAAGATAAAATAATAATGTTGTGGAAGAATAAATATAAGGAAAGTGATTATACAGAAAGTGGGTTATTGATTTTTATGCTGGGTTTGGGAAAAGATAAGGAGGAGTTAGATATAAAGGCCATGGTGTTGACAAAGGTTATGTTGTGGATATGGGATGGAGCAGGATATAGGAAAACTTAGAGTGGGGAATGAAAAGGGAAGGTATAGTAGCTAACAGGTTTTTCTGGGCACTGTTGCTGAGAGATTTCTAACTCCATATAAGAGAAATCACAGTACATCACATCAGATCAACATCACATACTGTTATAAACAGCCTGTGTAAGCATGTTGAATGAATGGTGATCATGTGATGTTTTGATGGTTTTAAAATAAATATTTCTGAAAATTACAAAAATATTCAAATAAAGTTAGATTTGAAATCGAATAATTTTATTAATTTGTTGTCTCTGCCTTCATAATAAAAATTAATTTGTTTTGTATTTCCCAATTTTGTTTATAAATTATTGTTTTACATTTTTAATACTTATACTTTTCTAAGTCCTAAATCTAGCTTTTCTATTCTTTCAAAGTATTCATTTGTATCACCTCCAGTCTTTTTTTTTTCATTTTGTCATTTATGTCTAAATTTCAACTAAGCATTTTGCTAGACTGTTAAATTATAATTCAATAATAAAGACAATAAATTTTATCTTAAAATATTATTGTAATATTTTTATTATTATCTTTATTATTAAGTAACCAATTTGACAATCATATAAATTAGATAAAGTCTAAACTTTTTTAGCCAATTTCTATTCTTAGATTTTATCTTTTCTAGACATCTTTATTGATTTAAGTTCAGTTGTACTTATTTTCTACAACTGTCTTTAATCCTATGTAACATATTTCCTAAGCTTAGTCTTATTCTCCAAATACATTGAAATATTATTAGCAAATCTGTTTTCTTCACAATGATAAGGTAATTTGATGAATACATACTATATTTATTAAAGCAATCTTTAGTTATCAGTTCTTTTAAATCTTTATTAAATGATATAGCAAATAAAAGTTGTTGTACAAACATATATATATGTATAGCAACATAACAATGACAAAGCATGACTTTTTTAGGAATGAAAGCACATTTCTTTTTTTTATGTTTTTATTTCACTTGCCACAACAATTTTGATGTAATAGCACCTAATATATATATATTACACACATCTAGAAAAATATGAAACTTTCTTATCTGTAAATCAGAGAATATATTAATATATTTTTATCTTCCAAACCTTTTAACATTCTTAAAAGTTTTAACTGTAAATTAGATCTTAGCATTGTTTGAACTTTTTATAATCAACTAAGAATGCATTAGTCAAATTCTTTCTTTGCATATATAAAAACAATTCAACAGTTTGTAAAAAAATTGAAAGTGAATTTTTTAAATTGAATTTTAATTAAAGCTTTTGAAAGTTTTAGTGAATTTTGCTACAAAAGTACTCATTTCATTCAATACATGGATGCTTCATCCCTACAATATATATATAATTATAATTGAAATAATATTTTTAACAGTTTACAAACAATTACAAACAATCCTTAAATCTGCAGAAGTACTTTTGGTTACTTTCTAACCTGCCTCAACTGCCATTAAATTCAAAAACAAAAGTGGAAGTCATCAATTCAAATTCCACGAATCTCGCTATTTTAATGTTAGAAGCTTCTCGATTTATTAAATGCATTTTATTCCTATTTATAAAAATTGACTTTTTAATTTTTCTTTTACTATGGTTTCTCTCTTCATGAAGAATTTTTACATTTTCAAAATTAAATTTAAATTTATATTTACATGCTTTTTCATGATCAAAGAAAACTGAAAGAGATATTAAATCACCATTATTTTTATTTTTTACATGCTTATATAACAATTCATAAATATAACAATATTAATAAATAACAATATTAATAAATTAGTCAATAATTCTAAGGATGCCATACTTGTCAAGCAAAAAAGTAATGTCATATATCAATTTTTTTGTGATTGTATGCTATCATATGTAGGTGAATCTAGGTGCAGTATTGAGAAAAAATTGAAGGAACATGAATTATTATATAAGCATGTAAAAAATAAAAATAATGGTGATTTAATATCTCCTTCAGTTTTCTTTGATCACGAAAAACATGTAAATATAAATTTAAATTTAATTTTGAAAATGTGAAAATTCTTCATGAAGAGAGAAACCATAGTAAAAGAAAAATTAAAGAGGCAATTTTTATAAACAGGAATAAAATGCATTTAATAAATCGACAAGCTTCTAACATTAAAATATGAGATTCATGGAATTTGAATTGATAACATTTGCTTCCACTTTTGTTTTTGAATTTAATGGCAGTTGAGGCAGGTTAGAAAGTAACCAAAAGTACTTCTGCAGATTTAAGGATTGTTTGTAATTGTTTGTAAACCGTTAAAAATATTATTTTAATTATAATTACAATATTGTTTTTAATTAACGAATATTTTATTTATTTTATATATATATATAGCAGAGTAAATAATCAGAGACTTTTGAAACAAAAACTATCTTCAAATTTATATTACAGTTTTATAGTCTTTGATGTAGTATATAAATGGCTTTATGAAACATATATTGAGATGTGATATACATCAAATGTTATATATTTTTAATTAAATTCATTACAATCTCAGACAATCTTGAACTAGTCCGTGTACGTATTATCAATTCTTATGCTATTTGATGAATTTAAAAGCTGATCTATAAAATATCCATAATGTTTTTAATGAACCTAAAAAAAATTAATTTAATAACTAATATTAAAAATATATATTTTTATCAATAGGAAAAAATTCTCAAATGTTTGAATCAGAGAATTATCAACTTGAGAATATGGATGAGTTTAAATACCTTGGTATATTTTTAGACAGAACGATTAAATTTGTATAGTAAGATGTAGTACAGACTCCAGCATACGTTTTCTGCATTTAACAAATGAAAAAGTAACATGTGCCATCATAAGAATAAAATTACATGAATCAAATTGATTGAATATAAAACTATCAAAATAATATATGGGCATTGGGACTTGATTTAAGGATATTCTACAGCAGGGATCCCCAACCTTTTTGTACTTAAGAGCACATTCTATAATACTGGCCAGGTGGCGGGCACCATTTATTTTTTTCAGCCAGATGGCAGGCACCATTTATTTTTTCAATGTAAATTTATAGTTAGATATTGTTAATAATACGCATAATGTACAAAAAAATATTTATTTAAAAAAAATTTTTTAACATATAATTAACGTTTATATTTTTACACTGTATAAGTATAGTATGGCCTACAATTTGATTACAATATAATACAATAATTTATAAGAAATTTTAAAAATTAAATTTATTTGTATCAGATAAATAATTTTTTATTGTGCTCGGATAGCAGCGGGCACACGTAAAGTGGTCTGCGGGCACCATGGTGCACCGCAAGCATAGTATTGCAGACCCCTGTTCTACAGTATTGTAAAAATGTAAAATCATAATTATTAGATTAATTATTATGTTGTTTAATTATTTGGACGTCATTGTTATTGGCTAGAGCATTTTGACATGTTTAAAATAATATTCTTCCTTAAAATATTTTATGGAGAACTTGAGCATTATAAGAAAAATAGATTCAGTATATGTTATAATTTTATCATAAATATATTTTTAAAAAAGATGAAATGTTCTTTCCTTTCATTGGTAGAAGCTAGCTAAAATGTAGTACAATTGATACAGTTTATTTTTAAAAAGGAAATATAAACTAAAGAAAATTTTAGAATAAGTCTCTATGCAGAAAAAAACATTATTTTTTTATTTATTTAGAATATGGCCTTTTTTTTCCTATGTCAAATGCGTTGATCGGAAAGCGAACCTGGGCTAGCTGCACGGAAAGCGAATCTTGACCAGCTGCTGAAGGCAGCCATGCTGCCACCAATGCTTGACAAGAATATGGACTTTTTTAAAAGGTAACTAACTATTAACAAATGTTATCAAGAATGTGAGATATTAAATCTAGGAGATCAATTTATTCATGTTTTATATTAAACCGTTAAATCTTCCATTCTCTTTACATTTAAAGAATCTTTAACTTATGATTAAAGGGATGTCAATCAAATGCAGTGGATTGTAAAGTGTGGTAAAGCTTATATTAGAGGATATACATTAATAATTTATAAATAATAAATGTTGTAAGGAATAATTAATACTACAGTAAAACATATTTTAATAAAATAAGAATGGAATGTCATTTGGAGAATAATTTTATGTATTCAAATTGCTGCATTTAATTATAGTGTGGAGAGAATTGTATGTCAATGAAGGGGCATTCCAATTGTAAATTGTTTACAACTTTTAAAATAATTTTAATTGTTATGGAAACTTTAGCTCCTGAAGTCAAAAAAAAAGAAGAATGTTAAATTATTAATAAATATATTTTATATATTTATTTATTTATTTTGTTGTTTGTTTTAGTATCATTAAAAGGTTATAATGAATAGAAATCGATAGTAATATTGATAAATAGAATTATAAAATTAATAACACATTAATTTAAATGGGATGAAAGTAGAATAATATAATATTGAAGTATTAACTGTGATATTTGATTTTGATCTCATTTATAATATTATAATATAATATATTTATATTTGATGCCGTCCTGTTGTATTATTTTTTTGTGATTATTATATCTTTGGAAAACTTTCACATGACTCACCACTCCTCACTATCTCATAACACTGATACACTTGAACACATATGTGTTGAAAGGATCAACATGGATGTGACAAGAATCTCAGCCTCATGGTGGCCTTTGAGCATTCCATCATCAGATTTTCAATTGGATGGACAGTTGAAGAGTTGGAGTAGATTGAAGCCTGTCCATTAAAGTATGAGGTTTGGCTATCTTAATATATATCTGAGCCCTTATAGCATATATGTGTGGAGATGGTAATCTGGACCAACTGATGATTGCTGGTTTAGCATGAAATACTTATATTGGTGATTATTTATCTTTTCAACATATATGTGTTCAAGTGTATCAGTGTTATGAGATAGTGTGAGAGTAGTGAGTCATGTGAAAGTCTGTGCTCATATACCCTATATATTATATATATAAACACAGGTATATAATAAGCCTGAGTGTTTCAGTTATTACATAGTAGAGATGTCTGCCCATCCCTTGTGTATGTATTAAATGGATTATATCCTGTACATGAGACATGGGTGTGACAAGAATCTTGGCCTCAAGGTGGCCTTTGAACATTCCATCATCAGATTTTAAATTGGATGGACAGTTGAAAAGTTGGAGTGTGGAGTAGATTGAAGCCTGCCCATTAAAGTATGAGGTTTGGCTATCTTAATATATATCTGAGCCCTTACAGCATATATGCGTGGAGATGATAATCTGGACCAACTGACGATTTCTGGTTTGGCATGAAATACATATATTGGTGATTATTTATCTTTTCAACATATATGTGTTCAAGTGTATCAGTGTTATGAGATAGTGTGAGAGTAGTGAGTCATGTGAAAGTCTGTGCTCATATACCCTATATATTACATATATAAACACAGGTATATAATAAGCCTGAGTGTTTCAGTTATTACATAGTAGAGATGTCTGCCCATCCCTTGTGTATGTATTAAATGGATTATGTCCTGTACATGAGACATGGGTGTGACAAGAATCTTGGCCTCGAGATGGCCTTTGAACATTCCATCATCAGATTTTAAATTGGATGGACAGTTGAAAAGTTGGAGTGTGGAGTAGATTGAAGCCTGCCCATTAAAGTATGAGGTTTGGCTATCTTAATATATATCTGAGCCCTTACAGCATATATGCGTGGAGATGGTAATCTGGACCAACTGACGATTGCTGGTTTGGCATGAAATACATATATTGGTGATTATTTATCTTTTCAACATATATGTGTTCAAGTGTATCAGTGTTACAAGATAGTCTGGAGAGTGGTGAGTCATGTGAAAGTCTGTGCTTATATACCCTATATATTACATATATAAACACAGGTATATAATAAGCCTGTGTGTTTCAGTTGTTCTTTAGAAAACTTGTAAGTTGTGGATTAAAGCAGTAGAATTTGGATATTTAGATTAGAAGTGTAGATGCTTATTTTACAAGGTTGTGGTATATTAATAAAATGTAGGAATTGCTTGGCTTTAATAGATGTATTATCTTTGTATTCAGAATAATATTATGAATTTAAAATTTTAGTTTATCTTAATGGATGATAAATTTGATAATGAGCATAATGCATATGTTCATAAAGAACATTTTCTTTAAATTAATAAGAGTTTATTAATAAAAGCTATAAAAAAAATATCGAGTGAATATATCTTATCAGCATTGACATATAAAGTTAACAGTTAAGTTAAATAGATAGTTATTCTCTATTATGGGAGCAACTATTTAGACAAGGATTTGGTAATGTTTTAGGGATCCAAAAATATAAGATATAAAATTTCTGAATTTCTGAAAATAGTTAAGTTAATAAAATTGTTATTAAAGATTGGGAGTAATTACAAAACAATTGGTTCAATAATTAATAATTATTAATTTTCGTATAAAATATTACAGATCAAAAAAATAAATACCATAACATAAAAAAGTGATATTAATTTTAAAGATATGAAATTAATATTATTCATTTTGAATGTATACCCTCATTAAATCCTCATATAGGTTTGGAATAGTCAAATTATTATAATGCGTTACATTTGTTAAGAAAAGCACTAGTAATAATTGCAAAGTTTAGTTATAAAAAATCATTTATAGACAATAAATTATTATAATAAGTTAATATAAACATATTTTATAAAGAGAATGAAAATGGAATATATAATTTTATAAAGCATTATAATATTATAACAAATATTTATTTGATAAAAGTCTTCTTTTTCCACAGCTTGATTAATCCCACTTTAAGTGGGGTCACTGGTGCAGATCATTCATCTCCAGATTGCTCGCTCTGAAGCCATTTCCTCCTTGAATCACATCTCCTGCAGGTCACTCTTTACTCAGTCAATCCATCTGGTTTTGGGTCTGCCCCTGTTCCCTGGTCATTCCATCTCCATAATCTTTCTTCCAATATAATTTTCTTCTCTTTTCTTAACATGTCCAAACCACCCCATTCTTGATTCTTTCATTTTTTCACTGATTTTCCTCACCATATTTTCTCATATTACATCATTTCTCACCTTGACCTTTCTAGTCAAACTGGAGATGAACCTAAGCATTCTCATTTCTGTTATACACTGCTTATCCTCTATTTTCTTAGTGGTCAGTCATGTTTCTACCCCATACATCAGAGCTGGATGCACCACAGTTTTATAGACTTTCCCTTTCAGTCTTATTCCTACTCTTCTATTGCAGAGTATTCCAAAAACCCTTCTTTAATTATTCCATCCAGCTTGGGTTCTCCCCACAACCTCTCCATCCAATGATCCATCCTTATTCATCCAGGTGCTGAGATATCTAAATTTTTTGATAAAAGTAAATGGAATAAAATTAAAGGATGGTATAATTAAAGGATTATATAATAGAAATAGTTATATATTGTAAATAATTTTATGTTATATTGTTCTATTGTTTAATTTTGTTGTTTATAAAATTATTTATTAAGTAAAAAAATAACAATAATTTATAAAATTTGTAAGTAGTATTGTAATAAATTTTAATGTTTATTAATTTGATTAAGTAGCATAGTCATGTTTCTTATTCTGAATCATTATCACTACATCCTATTCCTAGATTGTTAATGATAAGTAATTGTATATAAAAATTAGTATTATAAAATTTAAATCTTACATAATAATCAAGATAAGATAATAACGTGTAATAATTATCAAGTTGCTATGATTATCCGAGTCATAAGTGAAGATTGTATTCTATATGTCAAAAAGAATGTCAATTTTTAAATAGTCAAATGATTAATTATTTTTATTAATTATATAATGTATTATTATTATTTTATTTAAAGTAAAATTGGTTATTTGGTCTGAGGAGGCATTGAAGATCATGTTATTATAAAATGGTAAAATAGTATTATTTATGGCTATGATAGTTAAGAGTTATCTTAATTAATGCATTACTTACAGATGTAAGTAAAATTCCTCTTTGCATCTAGCATGTTGACTAAATGGTTAATTAAGAAACAATAATAACCTGAGATCTTCTTATTATAATATTATTGAATTTATTATTATTAACAATAGCATTATTAAAATAATACTTATTGGAAAAATAAATAATCAGTAAAGTTATGGTAGAATATTATTAATCAATTCACAGTGAAGTAAATCTTATTGTAGATATTAAATAAAGTTTATAATAATTATAGATATTCTCTTTAGGTTTATGAAATATTAGTGTTAGTCATGGGAATATCTAGAGGTTTAATAAGGAGAAGCATCTTGGTATTCTTATGCCATTGAATGGATACTTTGGTGTTTGTTTAATGTTAAAAGGTTTGTGGTCTTGTCAAATAGGATAGTAAGTCTCATGGTTGATAGTATGAAGCTAAAGTAGTTTATAATAATAGGAGGATAAACATTATACGTAGAGAAAATAAAAGTAAAATTTAATTTACATATTTGGAAAGTTTTTTATGTTAGCATCCATTTGGCAGGTTACAATATATATACAATAACAATAAAATAATAAATATAACTGTAATTAACTATTATATAATGCAGATTGAATGATTGTATATAATAATTAATTACTGTTTTATTTATTATTTTTAGGGTTATTACAATAGTTTTTAATTAATACATATTTGTATTATATATAAAAACCAAAATGGCGTGTATGAAGCGCCCTCTAACTGTGAAATAAATTAAAACACTTTTTAAATTAGTAAACTACATAAAGAATAGAGTGACTATGTAATCATTATGTCATAAAAATTATTTCACAACTAGAAAGATCTTAGTCAATTCCAGTTCAGTTTATATATATTATTGCTGTGCAAATTTTATATTTAATATATATACATACTGTAAAACAACTAATTTTTAAACACATTTGAAATATATAGATAAAATATTTGGAAAAAAGAATTGATTCCCAATATATTTATTTATATATTATTATCTAATAATTTGATATTTTGGTATTAAAATGGTTTGCAAATCTAACTTTATTTGTTTTATAAAACAATGCTGAAAAATTAAAACCGCTTAAATAATTAAATAGGCAACGTTAGCATAAAAAATAAAAATATATAAATAAATAAAACTAAATTTTTTACTGAAATTTCACAATGCTCAAAAACTTCTAAAAAAATATAATTTGAATGTTTTGTTTTGTTTTTTTAATGCATTTTTTTCATCTTTCATGTATATATAATCAGACAATTATTAAAGAATAATGATTTAAAGTGAATATTTTGTTATATTTATTTTTAATAAACAAATGATTCTAACTCACATTTATTGTTGTAGCTCCTAATATTATATTTTGGCTTATGCAATATACCTTAGCAAGTATACTGGAAGTTAATAATGCATTATCTTAATTATTTACTAGACTGATCTTTATGATAACAAAATTGTATTATAATGGCAAAAATATTATTAAAATTAACAATTAAATGTCTTATCTATTATAAAGAAGGTATAATTACTAATTTCATTTTAAACGACCTTAGATTAACAAATATTTTTTCAATACTAATGTATAATGATAATTAGCCATTGATACAATGTATGCTACCAAAAAGCCATTAATAGCTTT
>JAQFVV010001596.1:0-58577 GCA_028023455.1 Epiperipatus broadwayi | reverse complement strand
GTATTACTTCGTTCAGTTACATATTTAGCTTCTACTTAAATAAATAAAATAAAATATTTTTAAAATTATTTAGTCTTAGATTTTAAGAATCGTGAATTTTTCTGATGAAACTAGGAGTATCTTTTTCGAGATTATTATTGCTGGGCTTATTCAAACATATTGGCGAATTAAATTATTTTTAAATCTTATTAAAACCAACAATAACTATGCTAAAAGAATAATAACCATTATTAATAACGCCTGAATGAAAGAAGGTTGATAAAAGTATAATCTCTTTTATTTAATAAACTAAAATGTTATAAGTTAAGTGCAATTAACTAAACTGAAGAAATTACATGCTAATCGGAATAATGAATAAAATTAACAAAAACAGTTAGATTAAATAATGAGCATAATTTAATAATGTTCCAAGATCTTGTATAAAATTCTTTATAAGAAAGTCCCTTGAGATGTGAAGGTAAAGTCTATATCAGGATGGTAACGTCTAAGCTTAGATAAATAATTGTTTGCAAACTTTTTTAGTCACTATCAGGAAAATTTATTCTTAACTACCAGATAAGTTCATGTAGGTTTATGGGATCCCAGATCATGAAATTTCATTAGTCCTCTCCTGCCAGCGTCTTCCATTATTGTTCCGTTCTATACAGGTATAAAGCTGCGTTGTAGTGACCCTTTCATTGCAAAAAGCGGTCTTCTGAGATCCCGTTTTTATGCTTGGTGTAACGAGCCTATACAGCAAGGGCATACTCATGTAGGAAGTATATTTGTATTGCCACAGGTTATGCTCGTGGAAACCTCCAACCTCAGAGACGTAACTAGAAGTTAAAGAGAAGACCCAGATTGAGGAGGATTGTCATCTCCTTTTTATATCGGCGGGCTCCATTTTTGGAACTTTCTGCGCACTCTTTTGTCTTTCATCACAAAGATAAGATAACAATCTTATACACTCTCTCTTAAAGCTAAGTTACAAAGTTCTCTTTTTTTTTAGCATTATTCTTCCATCTTTAATTAGCTAAAATATTTTTCTTTTAGCTTATACTTTGGAATTCTTTAAATTTAATCTGGATTAGTAATCTGTATGTCATTTATTCTTTCCAATTAAGATAAAAAAAATAAGAATGACAATTTTAACCTTCATTGCACGTTTTAACAAAAATTATACTAATCAAAAAAAAATCTAAATTTACTTTTTTAGCTTTTACCAAATGCCAATATATTTGTAACGTTTATAAATAAACGTTACAATATATATATACACTATTTTTATCGCTCATAGAAGTGGTAAATATTATTAATACATAATGATTCTAATATCCAAAATCAAAATAATTTAAGTCGCAAATAGTAAATAAGTGTTTGATCTTGCAATTATTATTGTATAATAATAAGCTCTAATAAAAAGATTTAAAATAATATTGTTTTACAATATTACCTAATTTTGTATTTTAAGAGAAGTGAAATATAATTTTTAAGATTGCAAAATTTAATATTGAAAATAGAGGAGTGTACAATTATTTATTTATTTTATTATTATCTATTTAGTGTTTTAGCTATCTTTTATATTGTATATTTTGTGTAATAAAATTAGTATTATTATCAATTGCCATGATGACCTTGATCTCTAAATTTTATTTAATATTTTACTTTGAACTTAATTCAAAATCTGTCAATGATTGATGTTGCATTGGGTTTGTTGCAACTATTCCGTGTGTTATTCTCATTTTAAAATTATTATATATTTGCACGTTGACTACATGTCCTAAGGTCATTATAATTGAATAAAGAAATGGCATTTATATTATTGTAAATAAAATATTTGGCTTGCAAGGTGCTCATTGTTATCAACTTATAAATTTTTTCACATTAGAATATCATACTTCCATTCCATGCTACAGCAGTTCCATTATCTATTTATTTATTCTGTTACAATATATATATATATTCTAACCTGTAATCTCATGCATCCTCACTTCCAGATAAAATATGATATGAAATAAAACGAGTTCTATCTCAGTTAATAATTAATAACTAAAATATTCAGCATTAAAATTAAAATATTTCACTAGCTCAAATTTAAAATACGAATAAAATAAGGTTCAGTTTATAAAAATAAATTAAATAAATATTTAATATTTTCATGAGACTTGAAGTGAAAATACAGGTGACAAGATAGATTACAGTGAGCCAATATCCCACAGGATACTACCTCAATGGCATAAGAACACTATCCCCCCTTATTACTATTTCAAATAACAAACTCATAGTATTCTTATGACTTTAATAACTTCTACTCACTAAGACTAAGTTAATAATTAAATCTTAATCTTCTATTTGTAATAATCTAGCTCAATAAAATAATCTCAGGTTCATAAAGTTTATTCTAAGTTAATTTTAAAATACGGTAGTAAAATATGAGAAGGGATTTTATGTCATAATCTACTACACTGAAACTAATGATAATAAATAACAGTAATAATATTCTTCATTGTTTAACTAATTCTGTATAACTTTTCTTTTTACTATAATTTTATTACCATAATAAAATAATGAAATAATATAATATGATCTTATATCTTCATGTAATGATATAATAAATACATGGTAGCATTTTAATAATCTGACAAACAAAATATGTGTGGCAACTGATAGCATATAATTTAATATTGTGATAACTGATTTATGATCAATAAAATAATGTAAAATTATGATTATTTAATTATAATGAATACCAATAAAATATTTAAAATTCTTAAAATAATTCTCTATTTATCTTTTGTGCAAAATTATATATTTGTTTCAATTATTATGCATATATCGTGTTGTCATGCAGCGATGTGGAGAAATAAATAACTCGGACACAAAATTTTTGAAATAACAAAATTTAACAAAGTTTATTACTAACAACAAATAAATAAACAATTTATTTACACTATTTACAGTGGATATCCTTAACCTTTTTACTTTACAGTTTGATCTACAGGGTTATAAAAAAAATAATTTATATTTCAATTATCTCTTTATTTAGATTTAGGACCAAAATTAAAAAAAATGTTACTATTTGGTTTCTCATTATGGTTAACTTATTACAAATATATTTATCTACTTTATTAGCAACAGCATTTTATCCTTAATATTATTAAACTATCTTATTTTAAAAAATTCATACTTAGAAAAAACATTCTATAGAATACAAAATTTTATAATGAGTATGGATTTCTCAAATATTAAAAAAAAATTTCATCTTGCAAAGTCAAAGATGTTACACAAAATATTATCCAAAATTCAGTACTAGATTTTAGTATTTATCACACAATGTTTACTAATCATAATATTCTTATTTTAGCCTTACTTTAGTATGATATAAGTGTAATCATCAATATATTTCTGTTAATCAATAAACAAAAAATATACTATGCATATTGTTTACATAATTAACTTTGTACTATTGTATTTTAAAAATATGCAATATTTATTTTCTCTTAAAAAATAATAATACTAAAGCATTTAAAATTATCATCACTTTAATGAAAATATCTTTGTTTAGATACTTTATTTTAAAAAAGTTTATATTTCATTTCTGAAATAACATTCAAAATATATTCTATGATTCTTTTCTTTCCTTAGGATACGTTAGATCTTCAATTTTAAGTTATAATGTCCTATTCCTTCTAAGCAAATAAACCATTCTTATACAAAACGATAGCATAACCTAAGTTCTAAATTATTTCTCATTTCTCTTAAACATATCTTACTGAACCGATGCAGTTACATGAAATAAAGATAGCAAAAACAGATGCATAGGATTAAGGAAGAAAGCTAGAGTATTACTCTTAACATATCTCAAAATCATGGTACAGTGCGAAGAGGTATGACATTTACCTGCCCAATATCCTCTAGTACAGGGACGATGTTAAAGCTATTTCTTCAGCTTTATTAGAACATCAAATATTTAAAGAAATATAAACACTGTCCAAATAAAATGTGTATCAGTCATAGGGCTATGTTAACTATGCTGATAACCACATAAAGACTAAATATTATTTCCATTCCCTATCATATCCTATTTCTTAAAACATCATCTTAGTTTCCTGTTCACTAAGTACTTCCAAGCCACTATCTCAACATTATTTCTCAAGATTTTCCACATCTTACATCGATAAATAACTATCTGCATTTACAAAACAATAAATAAAATTCATTAATAGTTAAACAATCTAGCTGTTCCACAAGAAAAGTCTGCTTACTTCATTATTCTATATGTCTAATCATATTCAATCTACTTTAAACAATATTTGAATATCCAATAACATGAAAATTTTAAAAGAATCACATAATTATTTGTTATGTTGGATTATATCACTAATAAAAAAAAAATCGTCGTATGCATATTTCCAAATCAATCCTATCTCATAATGTTTTTTAAAATGTTGTATGAAATGCGGTACATATAAGTAAAAAAAACTTTTACACTTCATTCTTCCAATTTATGGATGATCTAAAGAAAACAAAAAAACCATACATTATAAATTATCAATAGTTATTATTATTACCAATAACCTTTATCTAGTCATCGTGTTCAGTAGGCTTCCTTTATCCACTTGAGCATTGCAGATATAAAAAAATTCACACCCATACATTTTATATTAAAATATTTTTAGCTAAATTATTAGATTGTTATATTATAAAATTTTAATATTAATAAATTAATGTTTTTATGTTTTTCCTAATCTTATATAAAAATTTAGATTTAAACTAGGATAACAAAATAAAAGGAATCAAAACTATAATTACATATTTTCTTGATGATAGTTCCTGATAAGTCCATAATGCTTATTATTTTCTCTAGAGTTTTTAAAAATGTTATCCTCCAAGGGCGTTAAAGTTTAAAATAAAAATAATTATTAATCCATTTAGTAAAATTTATAGAAAATAATCCTTGGTTTTAGTATTTAGGACGATAATTATTAAATCATAATATTAATTAATCCCGTGAAGTTTTTTTTTTAAAGTATTTTCTCTGCCGGCGTATCCATGCATATTCCATCTAATTTAGCTTTAGCTATTTGTATTTTTATGGATCCATCTTTTATTCAACTATATGTTCACTTTTTTATATAAGTTTCCTTCTTAATACATTTAAACTTTCGTTTGGTATTTTTATATATCATTTTAAAAAAAAAAATAAAAAAAGTGTTACCTTCAGAAAGGATATAACATTTTACTCCTTTTGATATGATATTATATAAAATAATTCATGCAATATACAATTGTCTTATTACTATTTAAAAAATAAATCTTGGATAGGCTTATAAATAATGCGTCTCCAATTTTTTCATTAGACTCCGCATGATGTCCGAGCTGTGGTTTTTTATGTACCAAAACAGTTCTTTGGTGAAATATTAATAAAGCTGTATCAATAAATATTCCAAACATTTTTTCAGCATTACATCTTATATCCATTTTATTTTGTAGTATATCCATTTTTATTGCAAAGTTTAGGTTAAACTTTTAGATAAAATACGACTGATAAGTACTTTAAAAATTAAAAAATCATTTCCATGAAGTTTCTAAATTATTATATTTTAAAACTCTCTTTTGCAAAAAAAACTTTTAAAAATTATCAATTAGTTTTTTGCAAATAAAACGATAAGAAAGTACTAAAAAAAAAAATTGACTAAAATAAAAATTTTAAAAATAAATACTATCTCTTTGATAGTTATAATTTACCTTTCTCCAGTTTCAATACATTATTAATCTCCCCTATACCCCCATGCAATTCATATTTATAGTCTGTAAGAATATCTATTCCTATTGGTTATTCTTACTTTAGCTTGAGAACAAATTTACATATTTTCAATTTATAGCAGAATTATATTTCAAAATCAGAAATTATGATGTAATAAAACCAAAATATTAATTAAAATATTACTTTTAAATAAATTATTATTTTATTAAAACTATTTAAACATTTAAAATAACTTTTAAAATAACTTTAATAACCTATTCCATTTATCTATTTTTATTTAGACAAAATATTTAATGTTTATTATATCTGTATTCGTCTTTATTACATTACTTAAAACATTACATACGATAGTTAACTTAATGTTTAATACTATTTACTTTTATGATAGGCAATAATTCTATCCAATTCTATAATATAACTTTTAAAATATTTTAAACTTTATTATTAACTCAAACAAGCGTGTGTGTGAACATATGTAATATACAAGTCACATGATCAATAACTTTGACAGACGATTTTCAATCTATTTCTCTGCCTAGACTAATAAAATTGATACACTTATTATATTATATAATATAATTATAAAATTTGGAAGAACAATTTAGAAAATATAGAATTAAATACAATTCTCACCATCATAAAGTTTATTTTTAAAATGTACAATATTAATTTTTGCTTATTAAATATGATTATAAATTTAAACATAGCATTTATTAACTATAAGTTTTAAACTATTAAAATCAAATTTATTAAATATACTTTTAATTTTTATAGCTATGTTATTTAATATGGCCAGATTTTTACAACCATATGAAACAATATTTAAAGCTTTATGTAACTATTTTTAAATAATTTTATATACTATGTATTCTCTTTAGCTTCAAATTGTACTTTAAAGATATAATTGACTTAATATAATTAATGTATTAAAAGAACATATTCCAAAATTTAAAATTTTTAGTAATTGACTGTTATAAACTATTACTGACCTATAGAAAAGGGCACAATATATATATATATATATATAATATATATATATAATATATATATATATATATATATATATAATATATAATAAAAACAGGCTACAATGGAAAATGTATCATATTATTCTGTTTTACATACAGATGGAGGACATTTTAAGATGATTAATAAATTTAATATTGATAATACTAAAAGATTTAATTGCTTTAAAATAATATATATATATTAAAGCGGACATTTGAAATGCATACCTTGTCATTAGATCCTAGAGAAATTTATAAAACAAATTTTTAATAGGAGCCAAGTGAATAAGAATAGTTTCTAGATGTTTTTTAATAGTTTCAAATAACTCTATAATGGCAGAGCATTTGTTAATTGCCGACAGTTGATTAAATTTTCCACCAACAACATTATTTTTTCAGGAAAATATTTTTTTTACTCATTAAAAGTTAATACTGGAGAAAAAGTCTATAAATTTCTCACCGAATTTACATATTTAAAAATAGGCACAGACAATCCAAATAACAATATGAAACCTTACACTGAATAATATATATATGTGTAACCAGTCAAATTAAAATTTTATAGCATACTGTTCAATTTTTAAAGTCTTCAAATTAGAAACTATCTTTCAGTGGGAACATTTTAAATGATTCTCTTTTATACTTGTATTTTAAGTAGAACCTACTATTCTCGTGTAAAATAAAAATGTTGTTTTTTAAGTAGAACCTACTATTCTCCTGTAAAATAAAAATGTTGTTTGATTGCAAATATATTCAAACTTCAAAAGCAAACATGTCACAATTTGGATATATATAAAGAGGACTATAATTTTTGTCATGAAGATATAGATATTTTAAATTTTTATCTTATTTAATAATAGGACATTCTATTTAAAATATATAGTAAGACAGAGAGAGAGAGAGAGAGAGAGAGAGAGAGAGAGAGAGAGAGAGAGAGAGAGAGAGAGAGAGAGAGAGAGAGAGAGGGAGAGAGAGAGGGAGGGAGGGAGGGAGGGAGAGAGAGAGAGAGAGAGAGAGAGAGAGAGAGAGTAAAAAGAAAAATAGAAAAAAATAGTAAAACAAATTAAAAAAGTAAATTGATGATGATGATAAAACAAATAGAACAAAAACTAAAAAGAAAAGTTAACCGAATAAAATAAGAAAAAACAGAAAAAAGCAGGAATACAGTAAATGAAGACAAAGTAATTCAAAAAATAATATATATAAAAGGAAAGATGAAGTAAAATGGGTGGCAGTGATAAGTGAGAGGAAAAACAGAACCCCCCCCCCCCCAGAGATGATAAAAAAGGAAATCAACCAGAAAAAATATAAAAATTGACTCTTATAGAAGATTTTAATGTTTTTTCTGCACCTTTTCTTTATTTTTAATATTTCATTTAGTAATGTACATTAATATTAAAATATTTTATGTTAGTATTCTGAAGCTATTTTCACAATTACTATTTGTATTTTGCTTTTATTTTTGTAGGGAATGATTTTTCTTCATACTTCCTCTATCAAATCCCATGGGCGTCTGTCGTCATCAAGTTGCTTGGTTGACAGCTTATTTGTATTAAAAATAACTGATTTCGGATTATATTCATTATATTCTGAATCTATGCCAGAAATGACAGAAAATGAACGATTCAAAAGTAAAAAGATTATGTTCTTTCTAATTTTTAATTTATTGCAAATTATAAAAGATTTAGTTAGTTTTTTAAAAATATTTTTATGATATGAATATATTTGTATTTATATCGATCAATATGTTGTTTATATGTTTAACTATTTTAATACAAATGTAGAAAATACTTTATTCAAAGCAATACAAAAAACAGAATAGATAAATTAACAGATTATTTAAGATGAGCCAATTGCATCTCTAATTACTGTTGCCTCTAGATAAACAATTACATCTTCAAAATTGTAAAAATAAATTGCAAATAATGTCATTAATATTAAAGGTGATTCATCATTTAAAAATATTTTAATAGATGTCCTTTATCTCTAAATCAGCATCCCTTTCATCTTTTCTCTTTTTTCCTTTTATCTATTCTAATATATATATATATATATTAGAATAGATAAAAGGAAAAAGAAATCATATATTATATATATATATATATATATATATATATATATAAAATAATTTCTGATTCTATATGTAATTTAGCATCACTCTTTTCTTTCTTCCATTAATACTGATCTTTTTTACTCACATTTAAAAATGTACTTGTGTTTCTAATTTTACTTATTCAGTTTACTATTTCTATCTTTTAATATATGAGTTTTTTCTACAGTACAGGATTTTTAATATATGCACTCCAATATGTAATATATAGGAGGTTTGAACTCAGACTTTCACATGATCCTCAACTATCCACTTTGTCTCATATTGCTGACACACTTAATCACACACATATCGAAAAGATAAATAATCATCAATATCCGTATTTCGTGCTAAACCAGCACTCATCAGTTGGTATGTATATTGGTGATTATTTATCTTTTTGACATGTGTATGATCAAGTGTGTTAGCAGTATGATATAGCGTGGATAGTTGAGGGTCATGTGAAAGTCTGAGTTCAAACCCCCTATATATTTCTATCTTTATATTTATATCTCGAATCTTTTAAAATATGAATGTGTTGATTTTTGATTGCTCGTGTTTCAGATACATATAACACCATAATTAAGCTTTTTCAATTTTTTTTCTTAAATCTGTTAATGGTTCAAAATATGTGATAGTAAAACAGTCTAAAATTGCCTACTACAAAGAAAATGCATCCACTCACAAAAAATCATAAAGGAGTTAAAAACAAACAAACACCACTCATCTGTTGATCTTCTGATGACTGATGAGAAATTATGTTTTTTGTCTTTTTTAGTTTCAAATGTAAACTTGTTTGGAAATTTTTAGTCATTGAAATAATTTTCCTTCCACGTTCAGCATAAATTTGATTCCAGATCATAAACATGAAAATAAATATACTAATGATGGTACCATATATATATATATATATATATATATATATATATTATATACTTCCTTAATATATATATATATATATATATATTAAGGAAGTGGGGAATCCATTTGATAAGGCCCACGAAGTTAAGCAAGCTAAAATATAATTGTACAGAAGAGATTCAACTTAATTATACCTCATGAATTATTATTAGTTTAAAGAAGATAAAGGTATAATAAGGCATTACTTTATAACTGAACTTTAAATATAAAATATAATGAGATTTAATTATTAGATAAATGTAATCAAGAATCAATGTGACATTTTATTGCCAAATTACATTTAATAAATAAATAATTTAACATTTTAATTAATTAAACTCTTCTCACCATTCGGATAAAGTATATAAAAATAAAGTTCAAAATATATTAATTAAATGTTAATTTGACTATCTTGGGATAAATTAAAATATAAGAATTAGCTATTATAATGTGTGACCCAAGACGTTTGATAAGTGTTGTAAAATATAGTCAATTTTAACTTGCGATTACACTATAGAAAATCAGAAAATGAAAATAGTTTAATTTTTGGGAAATAATTTTGTTAAAATAACATTATTTACTTGCACATTAATGTATGATTAATATACTTTACATGTAATAATGTATATGTATGTGTGTGGGTATATTTAATAGTATGTAAACATTATTACATCAATTGTTTAAAGCAACTCTTGAATATAATTTATGAGAGAAAAGTGAAGTAACAACAAGAAAGAAAATTATAAAAATATATTCTTTTTCATAAAAATAATAGATTGATATGCTGCACTAAAAAAAACAATTTTATTAAGTTTATTAATTAATTTTATTTTTTTGAGAGAGAATTTACACATATACATGCTGATAAATTACCTAGAATAAACTATATTTTAATTAGTGCATTCTATTTACTGAAATATCCATATTTTGTAAAAACAGTTAGAAAAAGAATAATAAAAATGGATTTGCCTTGGACAGTGAGACTGATTAACTCTAGAAATAATGACTAGAGGGAACAGAGGAGTGGTGAAAAACGACTTGGTTTTTGTTCTCTGATGAGTGAACATGTGTTAAGATATAAGCTCGGAATGCCGACTAGATAAAGGAGTTTACAATTTAAATATTAGTTGTAGTTTGAAGACTGATAAAGTATGATGAACTGCATTAAAAAAAGCTAATGAGAGGGACCATGTTAATATTTGAGGCCCACCATAAGTAATTTGAACATTGTATTACTAGTGAACTGATAACTTTGTGTAAAAGAAAAAAAAGCAAATTTGGATAGTTCATATGAACATGGCTTTTCCTTTGCAAAATATCCGAGAATTTGAGATGGAAAATCCAGCCAGATAAACCCTATGTGAGGAACAATTGGAATGATACTCGAGGCTAAATAAAACCAAAGATGCTGAAACTAAAGTCTCAACATTATTATTCTTTGCTGGAACAGATGTATTACAAATTGCCAAACAATTAGCTGACAATCACATTTACACATTCAATTAAAAGAAGCTGCTGTAAACCACAAGAGGATAAATAATTATTGAACTATACTGCTAAGATAAGTTATTTAGGTTTAATATCAATATTGATTATAATGTTAATAATTCTCAATACTAAATTATTACCAGCAATGTATTAATTTAAGCCAAATACCTTGTTTAATATCATTCATAGGGTAAATAGACACATAATAGTTATCATAAGTAAATAAACACATACTAGTTATCATAAACTAATGTTATTTTAAAATGCAATTTCATGATTTACATTCTAGTTACCAATGTAAATAAAATATTTATTAAATTAAAATTCTAGCTTTAGTTATTTCATTTTATATTGCTCAGATAGATCTATACAACTGAACACCAATTCATATCACCAGATATATTTATTAATGGGAGATTAGTCACAAGAGCTAGCAATATTCAGTAACCAAATACATTCAGATTGAGATAGTGTGAGTGAGGGGATTAGGTTTTTATACTCATGAATATGACTTTGTTGTCATCAAGCATGATTCTGTAGTCTTAAATTACAAATTCCATAAATATTAATAGAGTCATGGACCATGTAAATTATAGCTTCCTCACATAGATCTCTCATTTTGGAATATAAATGAGATACATGTTTTTAAATCAACTCTATATTCATCTCATACCTAGTTGTAGAGGCACTGGAAATTCCACAACTAAAAATAGGTGCATAAAAGTGAAAAAAATTAAAATAATAATAATAAAAAATAACTCAAAGAAATTTGTTTTTTTTAAAAATTTTCCCAAATAGGAGGAAGTTTATATGTGTCATAGAATTTATTGATACAATTTGGTCTTTTTAGTATCTTAATAACTTCTCTGATCTTACATTGGTGTAGGTTTTCACATCTGGATAGGATATTAGTCTTAAAAAAATCAATATTATGATCTGAATCCAAAGCATGAATAGAGAGTGCTAATGATGATGAATGTTGTTTCATTGCATTAGCATGTTCATCACTTCTAGCTGATGTGATAATTACTCATATCTACACAAAAGACTCACAAACACCACATAAAATTTCATTAACTCCTTGTACTTCAAGAGGGATTGAATCTTTAGTTTTTGTTAGAAAATTGCTAATTTTTTGATAAGGAGTATATACTGTCTTCATGTCACAGCATTTTAGGATATGTCTGATACTGTCTGTGATTACTATTATGTAAGGCATACAAGCCCTAATAAATGATTTTTCTTTTTCTTTTTAGCTTGAATAAGACTTAATGTATAATTTTTATTATTATAACCATTTGCTAACAATACATTATTTATATGATGATGTATTTCTTTCTTTAGATATGATATATCTCTGGTAAATAGTATTTTGCCAACAGAAAAACAACATTCATTATCATTAGCATTCTTGATCCAAGCTGTCGATTCAGGTCACAATTTTGATTTTTTAAAGACCAGTATCCTATCCAGATGTAAAAACCTACACCAATGTAAGATCAGAGGAGCTATTGAGATACTAAAAAGACCAAATTGTGTCAATAATTGCGATGACACTTGTAAACTTTCTCCTATTTGGAAACATTTTTTAAAAAACAAATTTCCCTGAATTTTTATTTATTATTTTTTCATTTTTTTTTTTCAATTTTATACACCTATTTTTAGTTGTGAAGTTTCCAGTGCCTCTACAACTATTTTTATTAACATTGTTTACAGCGCCTCTACAATTATATAGTTTTCATTTCCCAATTGATGGCGTATGCAATCCTCTTGTGCGATCAAGTCGAAACAGAGGCTATAGCTATTAATTATTATTATATATTGGTATTTTGAACCTTGTAAAATTTATTTGGGAGTTTTGAATATATACATACATGCATATATATTGACTGCAAGAATAAGTTGTTTTTTGTTGTTAACTGAAAAAGTCTCTTTGATGCCTGTTTAAGCAGACTAAATTTTTAATGCCCACCTTATTTAATATTATTGCAGCTGTTATTACTAAATGATTATTCATATGGTAAATGGACATGGTCGAATTTCTTACTAACACAAATTAGCCAATATGATGAGATTAGCATGGGCTTTTTTTTTATCAGTTGCCTGATAGTTCTTAACTGAAGTATTGAATTTTATTTAAGGAATGATAATACGTATGTGGTTAATATTTTTTACTGACATTTACAATCTTCAAAGACAAAACTAACTTTGTCATGATACCCAGAAAGCTGTAAAGTTACCAGCCAAGACATCATTCGGTAGCAGCAAGATAGATACGGCTAAGATTTTTCTGATTAAACACCGAGTTGCCATTCAATGACAATCTTTTACATATATAATTACAATTGCATATCATTTTCAAGTAATATAATATTGTATAAATTGGAAGAAAAAATGTCTAATATTAAATAAAACATTGGTTTTGAGAAGTTAGAAGAAACGGTGAAGAGATAATTGACTCAAAAAATAGATATATACTATATGCAAAGGTTAAAGTATTGAAAGCACAAGATTCATTATAAGTAAAAAATTATAGTACAACATTATGGAAATTGATGGTATGTTATACAAAGTGTTAAAGTTAATTATTCAAATAAATGAAGATACAATATGCTGATAATTTAGAGTTATACCTCCATATGTTCTTATTGTGAGGAAAATATTTATATGGATGTACAAAATGATTTTGACTAATCGAAACATTTTACAATTGTTATGAGAGATTTTAATGATAGAATAATTGAATGATTGAAAGATGAAAGTGCTATGAGAAAATACTTATTTCTGGAATTTGCAGAAAAAAATATATATTAAAATATATATTATGATTCGTTGGAAGAAAATGTTAAACGGAAATGGACCTGGAAACATCTAAATAAAGATATGGTATAGAATTATATTTTTTTATTAATAAAAAGTATGTGTATTTAAAGACTGTCATATTTTTAATAAATTTTACACAGGAAATAATTATTAATTAGGAAGAAACTAGAGAGGCAAAAATTATTAAGAAAAACTATTAACTGTTGATATTCTTAATTTTCAGTAATATTCTAATGAATTTAAATCAGAACTTGTAAATCTTTTAAAGCATTAACAGAATGTTCAGAGTTATCTGTAATTATTATGAAGATAGCTGAAATTCTGTGAATAGCTGTAAGAAAAGTAGCTGGTACACAAAAAATCAGAACCGATTTAGTATGCGCTCATGACCGCCATTTTGAATTATAAAAACCACCCAAAACCATGCCGACACAGCCAACCGATAAATGACATTGATCAAAATCGCAATTTTCATACCCTCCCAAACACAATTTCAATAAAAAAAAATGACATTGATCAAAATAGCCATTTTCATAAAAAAATGGCGATTTTGTAACGAATGGTCGACAACATATAGCTCGATGTCATTTATACAACGTATACATGTCATTTATCTCCACCGTGAGCGCATACTAAATCAGCACCAAAAATGGTGAAAAATCAATTTACCATAAATTTTCTACTGAGATAAGACAATGTCTGAAGAAAAAAAAATATGAAAAATTTTAAAAGTGATCCATTAAACAAATTGAATATTTAGAGTTTGATAAAATGATAAGTAAAAGCATTAATAATAATGATGCAATACAATTATAAATTGGCAAAGAAAATTATAGAAGATAAAAGATTTAAAAGTATAAAATAACTTGCTTGGTATTGGAAGAAAAGTTGTTTCAGCAATAAGTAGAGAAATGGCATCATGAAATTTATGGAAGAGTTCTATAAAAAAGTATATGATAATAAAGAAACAACAACAACAACAAAGTATCTCCTACAGTTTTTATCTCTTCTAAATTGCCAAGTATTTTAAATGAAGAGGCAAGAACCCAGAAGACAAAAAAGTTCCAAAAAATGATAGAATTATTATTAATATCTTAAAAAGCAGGTGAAAAAAATTATTGGCAAAACTATTTATTGCAGTTAGAATTTGTGCATTAACTAGAACTGTAGGAATATTGGAGAAAAGTTTCTATAAGATAAGGCTAATCTATTATTTATTTAATAGCTCTTTAATTTAGTTAGTTGCAACCAGATGCTTTCAAAAACTCGATGACTGAGATTTAGTTTAAACCCTAATTTTTTCTAAAATGTATTCTTTAGTTTTGGTTTTATGTAGGGTACCTTAGAAAATAATAACCATAATGTTTCTTACCAAAACTATAAAAAATACTAAATAGAGACCTTGCCCCGCATCTTGTTTTATTTCTTTAGATTCCTCATATTCAACTTTTTCCATTCTCTTCCACAACCATTAAATTTAGTAAGTTATTTCCAGCATAGTTCAGGAAGTTGCGCATCTCTCTGGTTTACGTATTGAGCAAAATTATATTTGGGGTAATCACACACACATAAATATTAGTTTGACAAATATAATACATTTATTATATTCAAGTTATATTCACTGATCACATATTTCTTTCTAATTTATATACAAACTACTCATTTAACCAAAGTGTTACTTTTACTGTCATACTAGCTCACTAATAAACGTTTTGAACTGAACTTTTCAGGATATTCTGTTTACGTTTTTGTTTTCTGATTAACTCACTTTCTTAGTCTGATTGTCCCAAATCTAATGATATTTAAACATTCTACTGCTTAAGTGTAATATCATAAATAGTTAAATCAATTACAATTTAGTAACCATAACTATTCATTTACTATGATAATAATTATTTTCTTTTTGTTAATGTAACCTTGACAACATAACTGGTATTATTTTAAACTTAATATGTATATGCATATACTTATAAGTTTGGATACAATGTTTTGGAAATCAAGTATTATATAAATGAATTAAAAAATAAAGATAACAATGATTAATAACAGCATTTGTTTTCTTTGATCACGAAAAACATGATTTTACTTTCATTTCCATAAATAGAAATAAGAAATCTTTAATGAATGGACAATTCAAATGTTAAAATTCATTAATTAATCGTAAGATATATGATGAAATTTACTTTAGTCAAATTTAAAAGATTTATAGTTATGAAATTAACTATAAATACTTCTGCGTTGTATAATAGTTATTTGTAAAATTTATTATTACCATTAATACTTTATTGTTTTATTATTACTACAATAATCTATAACGGACATTTTATTTGATATATATATATATACACACACAACCAATCCAATCGATTCACTACTGAATTAAACTCAATAATCTTATAAGCTAATAAAAAAGATACATCTCTAACAGTATATTCTATTATCAGGTGAGTTAGAGGTTTAAACATATGAGTCTACCCATCAGATATGAAAAATAGTTTTTTTAAAAAAATAGTATGATTTGCTTACTTTGTGAGTAATATACCATTATTTAAATCATACATTCATAAACATACACATGTATATAAAAACAATCAAATCATTTCACAATCCTTCTGAATTATTATTCATAATCTTGTAAGGTATTGATATAATGAAAAAAGACAAGTTGGAGCTCTTTATATACATATATAACAGACTTCTCAAGTGCAGAAAGGACTTAGCTGTTACTTGAAAATAATTCCTTTGATTCCTTTTTAAGATTTTAAATGAATTAAATAGGTATGCATATTTTATACTTTCATGTCAGTGTTAGCTACTATTATTAAGTAATATTTCAAGAGATGAATAAACATAGACGCATTGTTCACCATCACGTATAAAACAGTGTGATGAGTTTTTTATATTTTTACAGTTTTTTTCAATTTCTTAACAGCTTTTAAAAGAAATAACAGCTCAGATTTTAGGAAGATAGAACAAGTGTGTGAGTGAACGTTTTATCTAAATATTTTATAATTATAAGAGGTAGAACTAAATTTGGATTAATCCAGAAGACAGTAACGTTATCAGCCAAACCAGTAATTGGTGGTCTAAGACAGAGGATGCTAAAAATATTTATTAAAGACTCAGACTGCCATTCAGTGATGATGACCTATCTCATATTGCTGATTCACCTGATCACATACATGTTGAAAAGATAAATAATCACCAATATATGTATTTCATGCTAAACCATCAATCATCAGTTGGTCCAGATTACTATCTCAACACATATATACAATCAGTGCTCAGCTTTATATTAAGATAGCCAATCTTCATACTTTAATGGACATGCTTCAAATTATTCCAACTCACAACTCTTCAGCCATCCATCCATGCTGACTGTTAGTCATTCCGACCCCTCATGTACCGGAGAATAATCCATTTACATACATATGCAAGGGATGGGCAGACCTTTAATGCACTATGTTTCAATATGTATTTTAATGGGTCAGCAATATGAGATGGCTTGGAGAGTTGAGGGTCATGTGAATGTCTGAGTTCGAACCCTATATATTACATTATATATGTGTAGGTGTGTGTAAGCCTGTACAGTGCATTAAATTATATATTGAAACATAGAGCATTAAAGGTCTGCCCATCACTCACATATATATGTAAATGGATTATTTTCCAGTACATGAGGGGTTAGAATGACTAGCGGTCAACATGGGTAGGATGACCATTTTGGCACTAACATGGCCTTTGAATGTTCCATCATCAGATTTTCAATGAAATGGATGGCTGAAGAGTTGTGAATTGGAATAGTTTGAAGCCTGTCCATTAAAGTATGAAGATTGGCTATCTTAATATAAAGCTGAACACTGATTGTATATATGTGTGGAGATAGTAATCTAGACCAACTGATCATTGCTGGTTTAGCATGAAATACGTATATTGATGATTATTTATTTTTTCAACATGTATGTGATCAGGTTAGTCAGCGATATGAGATGGTTTGGAGAGTTGAGAGTCGTGTGAAAGTCTGAGTTTGAACCCTATATATTACATTATATAGGTGCAGGTGTGTGTAAGCCTGTACAGTGTATTAAATTAAATGGAATATTGTTGAACTTTGTAAATTTAGAAAAAAAAAACAAAAAAACAATTGATTTAAAAAGTGGACAAGTCTTTTATTACAAAAGAACAATTATTGAATACATAAGTTATTACAGAGAAAAGTGGAAAAGCAATATTGTGAGATTGTTTCAGTTTTTATATATACAAAATATTTTTGACCATAGCAAACAACATTTAAAAATTGTTATGGAAACCTTTAAAACTTGAATTAAAAATCGATCGAAAGATAAGTGCTGTAAGTAAATTTGGTTATAGTAGAGAAATAAGACAAAAATTTGCAGAAATTCTCTCTTTGAAAAAATGGTAAACAGAAATGATTATGGAAACATACAAAAATTGAATTGTATTTTGACCATAGAAAATGATTTCAAGACTGTAAATTTTTTAAAAAAATTCTACAGGATTTGATCATCGATTAGTGAAATATGGAGGTTATATATTAATGAAAAAGTTGATGTTCCTAGTTTTCATAAAACACTCAAGTGAATTTAAATTGATTTATTAAATGTTTTAAAATATTAACAAACTTTTAAGAGAGTACAAACTTAATTGAGATCCATAAGAAGATAAATAATACTCTACTAAGAATGACATCAAAGATAATTAATACAAAAAATAATTATTTTATCAGTAAATTTTCAACTGAGATAAAATAATGTGTGAAGAAAAAAATGAATATGAATATATTTATAAATTATCTATTAAAAAGTGTCTTTTGCAAATTTGTAAAATAATACAAGAAAAAGTTAATATTGATATAAAAATATAAATGTGAATTTGCAAGGAAAACTACAGAAGCAAATAAAAGTATCAGAAGCTTAAGCAACTTATGGTATTGAAAAAAAAGTTATTTCAGAAATAGAAAAAAAAAGCTAAACCAGAGGGACAACATGATGAAATGTGTGGTAAAGTTCTATAATAAATTTTATAGTAATAAAGAACAAAAAACACAACAAATTAGCCATTGCATTTATTATATCTTCTGAACAGAAGATGTGAGACATGCAATTAAATCTATAAAAAAGAGCAAAGCTCCAGAAAATGGTAGAACTATTATTGATGTTTTAAGGAAGCAGATTGTTGATAAAGTTCTATGATATATATCTAACATATAAAGATATATCAGATGATTGGAAGAATGTAACAGTAATATTGATATTTAAAAAACATGATTAGAAATTACAAACTTACCAGTCTTCTATTAGTTTTATATAAAATTAAAAATAAAGCTAATTAAAATTTATCAACAGCAAATTTGTTTTCAAATCAACTAGAAAAAACGTGTTGAATTTAAAGTGGTTTTAACACAACGAAGCACCTTCAAATATCAAGAGAAGTTATTAAAAAAACTAACGAATATGAGTTTATTACCTTTAGATTTATAGATTATAAAATGGGACTTCTATTAATATTTCTACAGCAAATAAAGCTTTGGAATTTCTTTACACAGATTCAAGATATATTCTGAAAAATATCAAAATATAATAATAGTGATTAAATTACACAGTGATATTAAGAAGATGAATGTCGATAAGGTTTTACGACAAAATGATTCTATCTATATCTCCAAATCTTTTTTCAACAGTTTTATAAAAGTATTTTGTAGGATAAAATGGGAAGCTAATGGAATAAATAATGAATCTAGAGATTATTTAAACCATCTGGATTTTTCTGATTGTTTCTGCAAATAAAACTTGAAGAGCTTTAGGAAATGTTATAAGAATTAAGCAGATTAAAGCAGAAAGTAGAACTACTTGATAAATATTCAAAATACTAAATTGATGTTCAATGGTTTTTTTCAGATAAAAATTAAAAATTGATAATCATGACTAGAAGATTTTAGTAAAGATACAGATAGAAACATAGTGAATAAAATTAAGCACAAAATTAAACTTGGACGAAATATGCTTATAGGTTTGAAAAAGGGCGGTTTGAGTTCTTCTATAATCAGAAAAGGACATCGTTTGACTATTATAAACATTCAAGGCGCATATGATAAAGGTTAAAGCTTTTCTCTAAAGTATTTACATACTTCCTATGCACTTAATAAATAATCATAACTTTACAATATTTTATGAAAAAAGATCTAAATTATTAATACTGTTCAATGGTATTACAAAAAATCAGCTTGAAGCATCTCAATGTTTATATATCTATAGGATAATTAAAAAATTGCAATTTGTGATAATATGTAATATCAACTTTTAATTGTGGCTTTTCAAAATCTTATGTGCAGATCTTGTAATTTCATAAAATAATTACAAAAAAGGTTCTTATTTAGTCAATCGTTGTTAGCCGAGAAGTCATCGCAGCCACCTTGCAAGCAAGTAGATGGTTGCAGACGGTTGTGGGTTCGCATCCCGGCCGATGCTATGACACATGGAAAAAAAGGTTCTTATTTACAAGCAGTTTATGCCATTGAATGTGACAATGCTGCTTCTCAGTTTACTATATGAAAAGAATGACATTTTGCAAATAAAAATTGCTTAATACCTATATCAATTTTCCAGATTAGAGGCAATTATTGCACAGACTTTTGTTTTCCAGAAAATATAAAACAACAGCATTTGTTCTATAATTTAAAACTTGGCATTATTGATGTCTATTTGGCTGAAATGTAACTTACCCTAATAATGGGTAATGTAATTCAGTATATAATGCTAATATTATTAATAAGCAAATGTATCTTAAACATTTAGCTACAAATAATCTGGTAATCTTCACATGCCAATTGCAAATAAAAGTATAATATGTACAAAGATTCTTTTAAATAATTATAATGGTTTCAAACTGAAAAAACAAAGTTATTCAATTTATTAAATTGCTACGAGATAATATAAGTATTTCGTCTACGAATATCAGTTAATACTTGATACTTTGTTTTTGGGTATATTTTGGATAAACATAAAAATACATTAAAGCTAGCATGTTTATAAACATAAAGTGAAAATGAATAGAACCATTGTTTTTCACAGAGGTGATGTGATGTACTGTAGCTTCTTCTTAAACGAAGTCAAGAATCTCTCAGTAATTATATCAAGAAAAACTTGTTAGCTACTTAATTTTACATTCCCCAGTCTAATTTTTTCCATATTCTGCTCCATCCCATTTCCACAACATAATCTTTGTTAACTCTACAGCCTTTATATCTAAATCCCCCTTATCTTTTTCCAAATCCAGCATAAAAAACAATAATCTACTTTCTGCATAATCACTTTTTTCATATTTATTTCCCCATAACTTCATTATATGTGCCCTTTCTGTTTTCAGGCATTTACATTCAATTATGTGATGTGATGTATTATGGCTTCTCCTTAAACGAAGTCAAGAATATCTCAGCAATTATGCCCAGATAAACCTGTTAGCCACTTTATTTTACATTTCCCACTCTAAATTTACCCATAATCTGCTCTATCCCATTTCCACAACATAATCTTTGTCAACTCTATAACCTTTATATCTAAATCCCCCTTATCTTTTTCCAAATCCAGCATAAAAACCAATAATTCACTTTCTGTATAATCACTCTTTTCATATTTATTTTTCCACAACTTCATTATATGTACTCTTTCTGTTTTCAAACATTTACATTCAATTAAAAAATGCCTAATATTTTCTATTCCTTCCTTACATAATTTACAAAATAAATCACCCATATTTTTGCATTTACATGTATATTCTTTTGTAGCTAAAGATACCTTTCGAGCCTTAAACAATAAACTACTTTCCTTACTATTATCATATATTAACTCACACCTAATACTCTGTTTATTTCTATATATATTTAAACTCTTTTTACTCTCCATACTATTTTTCTATCTCTCTAACTCCCTAGTCTTTATTAATAAATTTATTCTTTTATCCCTTTCCTTACTACTATAACACTCAATAATCCTCTTAACACAATCATCCCATCTTTTGTACAAATGTACTGATATAAATTCTTTATCCAAATCTTTTGCATACCGCATTACCGTTCTCACCCATCTTATTACCTTCCCTTTACTCATAAATTAAATACTATTTTAGCTATTCTTTTATTATCCATAAACTGCAATCTATCAAATATTTTCATTTTACTTTTTGCATCTCTCATATGAAAATTTGACCATCCCATTTCTCCTTGAATTGCCTCCCTTGCTGTCCATACTTTTGCATCTAATGCATGCCATCCTACTTCCCTTTGAGCCTTTTTTAAGTAATCTAATATCTTTTTATTAACATATAATGCATCATTACCATATGTTAACCCTGCTACTACAACCCCTTTCCATATAATTCTAGCTACATCATATTTATTATATGAAAACACTGTTAATTTCTTTATCAATCTCTTTCTTTTCTTTGCTTCATTTATCAAATTTTTCTCCCATTCATCCAAATAATTATTCTGATTACTTAAAATAATTTCCAAATAACTACATCTATTCACCACACTTAACTTAATATCTCCCAATAAAAATTCTACATCTTCTCTATCCCCAGTATTAACCATCATTATATTTGATTTTTCTTCACTAAATTTAACCCCCATCTCTTTACCCACCCTTGCACATGTCCTCAACATAACTTCCATATCTTCTCTTTTTTCTGCATACAAAAAAAAATATCATCCGCAAAAAAAAGACCTGACAAAATATATACTTCCTTACTACCTATTAACGGTATCTCTATCCCTCTTCCTAATCTTTCTATTGCTCTTTCCATTTCACTCAAATACAACACAAACAAAATAGGTGACATAGGGCATCCTTGCCTTAGTTCCACACCATTTTTAACTTTAATTGATTCTATATTCTCTAATTGAAATATATAATAATTATTTTCATATAATTTCTTAATAATATCTATTAAAGCTTCATCCATTCCCAAATTTGCTAAACTTATCCATAATCTATTTCTATTTACTCTATCATATGCCTTTTCTATATCTATAACACTCATATATAACTGTTTACCTGCATTCCTACTCATATCCATAAGTTGTGTAACTACAAATAAACTATCTCCTATATGCCTATCTAATCTAAAACCTCCTTGCATTCCCCCCACTACATTATTCCCTTCCATCCATTTTACAACTTTACTAGCCACCATATACCAAAAAACTTTATATAAAACCGATGTTACCGCTATCGGTCTATAATTATTCAATTTTCTATGATCTTTACCCTTTCCTTTAAATAATAACCTTACTCTTGTATTACTCCAACTACTTGGGAAAACTCTATTCTGTGCCATTTTATTAAAACAGGATAATAACTTTACTTTTGCCCTATATCCTAAATTCATTACCATCTCTGCTGCCCATCCATCTAAACCTCTTGCCTTCCCACTTTTCAATTTCTTCTCTATCTCATTTCATTTTCTGAAAAACTAATATTCCCATTACTATATTTTTTCATATTTTCTAACACTCTATCATTCACATCTAACATCTTTTCTATATTCGTTACATAACTATTTAAGATTCTTTCTAAATCTTCTCTAGAGCTACACTCTGTTCCCTCATCATCTAATAATACCAACTCTCTCTCCCTTACATTTCTCCTTTTAATATAGTTCCAAAATTTTTTACTCCCATCTTTTCCACTTTTATTAATATCTTCCAACAATTTACTATTCAATTTCATTCTCTCTCTATAAATATCTATTTTAACTAACTTCTTCTTTTCTAAGTACTTTCCCCATTTAGCATTAATATCTTTTTCACTTTCCTTATTCTTAATAGCACACTTATATTCTCTACATGCTTCTTTCCTTTCTTTCACACTTTTACTAATTCTCATTTTTTTATTACTTTTATTCTTCTGAATATTCTCACCTAAAACCCTATTTGCCACTTTTTCTACTTCTTTACACCAGTCCTTATACTCATCCCCAACCCACTCTTCCATTATTTCTTCAACTTGTATTTTATACTCTTCCAACTTATTCTTATCATTCACTCTCCATCTACATCTTTCACTATTATTTCTACTTTTATTTCTATTCTCCATCACATTACTAACCATTTCAATTACAATGAAATTATGATCACTAGTGCATACTTTTTCTTCATTATCAAACACCTTAATTTTCCGTACTTTATTTATTTCCTCTTTCTCTACCAATACATAATCTATTGTGTGAAATATATTATTTCTGGACCATGTGTATTGTCCCTCATAAATATTTAATAAATTTCCAATACTCAAATTCACTTTCTGACAAAAATTCTTCAAAAGCTATCCATTTTTATTATCTACATCATCAATTTCTTCAATATATCCATTAATATCCCCTATAACCATTATTCTCTTCCCCTTTTCTTTAAAACTTTGTATATCCTTAACTAGACATTCATATATGTTACTATTCCACTCCAATATAATTTGACTATCTCCAGTAGCTATATAAACTATATCCACCATCCATTCTTGTCTACCCAACCTTATTTCAAACCACAAATGTTCTTGACATTTAACAATATTTAAATATTTTTTTGATATACCACCTATACCACCACCCCTTTTTTCTTTTTCTTTTCTATTTATACCCTGCCATACCAACTATTCCAAAATAGGTTCTTCTTCTTCTCTTAAATGTGTTTCCACTACTGCTAATACCTCAAGCTCTTCATTTTCAATTGTTTTATTTAATTCCATCCACTTTTCTAACATACAGTAGCGCCACTCAGTGCAAAACAGAGTAATCAATTAATCTGATTGTTTATAGGTTTAACAATCATATTATATATAACTACGACAGTTTTTTTCAGTACTTAAATCAAAGAATTTCTACAACTAAATAAAAAGATAAAAATACATTAAACTAAATGTATACTTATTTTATATAAAAATTAGTTACAATTGCTACCATATTTGACTAGCAATAATATGAGATTAATATGACGATCAAATATATAACATTATAAATGATTTTCTAATCATACAATAGACCATGAATCCAATGATTTCTATTATTATTTAATGAAGGTACATTCAGTATATAATACAATCTTAAACTGTTTTTAAACTTTTTTGGCAAATCAAGTATTTTACGGTTTTTAAAATTCTTCTTTACTCAACTTGGCTATAGTTTTCTGTCTTGCTGGGTTCTGATCCCCAGCTTATATTCTATATCATTAATATGGAATGAAAAATTTAGAATTATGTATTTGCCTGAAGGTTTGTGATGAAGGTATATTAGATGTGACCATATGTTGGAATATTTCCATAATCTATCATTAAATGTTATAGAAAATTTTAAAACTTTATTTAAAAATTTCAAATGCAAACAACTAATGATCATGTGTTCAAAATTAGGAAAAGACAGAAACATTGGATAGAGGAAAAGGTGCAAAGAAAAAAATTCAAGGAAGCTGCTTATATGACAATGACAAATAATCCTAAAAGTCAACACAGTATGGCAATATACAATGTATGAAAGCCTCTTATTAAGCTTGCTCTTAGAAAAAACTATTAAAAAATTTGGAGAATTCAGGAGAATTTGAACCAACCCTCATATAAAAATATACAAAATTTCTACTATCTATTGTCTTTGACAGTTGGTTAGAGTGGTGTCTTAAAATTTGATATTCAAAAATCTAAAAGTGTAAGTTCCATCCCTATGCTACTGATCAAAATTTGAAGGAATCTGGAGGATTTAAACCAACCTCATATATAAATATACAAAATTTCTACTATCTGTTGCCTTTGATAGAATAGCTCAGTTGGTTAGAGTGTTGCCTTAAAATTCGAAATTCAAAAATCTAAAGGTGTAAGTTCGACTCCTATGTTAATATTATCACTGGTCAGGCCAGTAACAGCTGAAGAAGAATGGAGAATAATACTATTTGAAGTGTGGTGTTGTCTATTTGTGTATTATTACTAAAAAAATGTTTGTGTTTGAAAAGTTTAAATAAAGTTTAACATTTTTTTATACATTCAACATTTAATGATAGATGATGGAAATAAACCAACGTATTTTCACATTTAGAATTATGTGTTTATAGACATTTAATTGTATCATTCATTAATATTTATTTTCCTGCACTAATCCAATATTGTTCTCTGAAATAGTAAAAGCTTTATTTTTAAAGTTCTACCAGCCATAAAAATGCTTACTTAATTATGAATATATAATCCAATCAAGAACATGTTTTCTAAATAACGTTTTAGTTACATGAAACTCTAAATCTTATTAACGTTTTATTTATTCCCTTCTTTGCTTATCTGGTAGTTAGTAATAATTAATATATATGTCGCATTCAGAAGTTTTATCACATCATCATTTTATAATGTTCATTTATCACACATGATATTTCATCACATGATTTCATTGACAATTGCCTTTTTTATTCAATAAGCAAAATACCAAGTAGTCAAGCGTTGTTAGACGAAAGGCCAGCGCAGCCGCCTTGCAAGCACGCTGTTGGTTGCAGACAGTTGTTGCGGGTTCGCCTCCCGGCCGATGCTATGACATATGGAAAAAAAAATACCAAATATTCTTTTCGTCACATTTAAATGATTAAATAAACAATTTTTTTAAGAATAAATAACTAATTTTCGTGTTTGTAAATAGGTTTTTTCCCCATATCAGATAAATAAGTGCTGAAACTGTATAAAAGAAATATAAACTTTTATTTACAAACAAAAATAATTAACCACAATCTAATGAATTCAGAAGTGAAACTTCAAATAAATTCAGAAATAAACATATGAAATATTAAAGCATAAGCAATAAATAGATCAGAAAAAAATCTACTTGCCGCTGCGAAATATTTTAATTCCTTATATTTTTGCTTTCCAAATTATTTCATTCCAATATCAGCCTTTCAAGCTAATTGAGCACGCGCCTTTTGAGAGTGTTAAATAAATGAATACTCTCCTCTTCAATCCAAGATATAGTATTTATGCAGGAATAAAAAGAATCCCTCATTCCTACGACTCCAATTCTTTTATATGAGCAAATCTGAAGAACTGTTGAAGAGAGCGTGAGTAGATAAAATATTTGCTTATTTCCAAATTATTATTATTTTTATCATCGTAAAACAAAACAAAACAAAAAACGTTTTCGCTCTTACAATACATAATTTGTAATTTGAAATTTTGGACACTTATAAAAAATAAATAAGACGTAACGTTGAAGAAGGAAAGAATGAATTTCCAAGCAAATTGTTTTATATTCTTTATTTATAAACTACAAAACAACAAATAAACCACCAATTCCAAACAAAGATTCAATTTATAACAGTTTCTTGCAAAAAAAAAGAAAGAAAAAAAAAAGAAGTCATTTATTAATTAGAAAAAAGACCACTTAGTTTTTTTTATTTATTTATTAAGGAAATACGCATACAATTACAGTATAAATCTTTTTGGTATACATTTGTTTAGATTTGTTAAACTTATCACAACAATTATTAGTAAATAATTTTTCAAATTAGAAAATATACCCGTTTGATTTATTAGTTACAATTATTATGATAAATTAATTTCATGATCAGAGCGAGAAGCTCATCGTTCAAACTTAGTCTGTAATTAATTAATACAGAAAAAACGTTAAGAGATTTTTTTTTTCTAACTAATAAATCTTACTTTTTAAACAAATATTTATTATATTAAATGTTACATAGTAATTTTGCACAGTGATGAATAATACACCTGATGATTTGGACAGTGAAGAAAAGAGCATCTAAGGTAACGATATGATGAATATTGAACGTGATAAAACGTCGTGTTAGGATTCGTCAAACGATGAAATGTCATAGAATCATATATATACACAATAAACTAAGTCGTAAAATGTCATTCCAAAAGTTGGATTGCACTTCACTATGCGTTTTGAGCATCTCTGATTACTGTGGAATACAAAGTCCTTCAGATGAGTTGGCAATTTTTATATTTTTGGAAGTGCTCAACTGTGAACTATTATTAGTTTTCAGTAAAAAATGTTTTGCTTATAGATTGCAATTGTTTGTCATTTATTGAATATTTCTTACTTTGTACATGCACTTATAATTTAACTCAAGATATATTTTTGAGTTTGAATGATTATGCGTGATTGGAAACTGTCAGTTGCTTTATATCAAGTATTTTCCATCCCAACAAACAGCTCTTGGATTTATTATAATAGTCTCAGGTATAGAGATGTTGAAATGACATCTTCACTTTCATTTAGAATCATTGCAATTTACTTAGCTAGCAGCACTTTGACTGTTTCTTTTATCGGCACTTTTATTAAAGTATTTCACATCTAGATTAAATCTTTGTATAAGTATAGTTTTGGTATAGAGTAGACTGATTGTTTGTAGCTGTAAAAAGATATACTTCTATAATCTGTTCAATAACAGTTCATGTATAGATATTTTTTTAACACTAAAATATGTTGTGCCAATGAAAAACAGTAAAATGGCATCATTGAAATATTATGGCTCTGCTTGATTTATTTTTTCTTGAACTACTTAATACTATTTTATTTGATTCAAGGGGATAATGTAGAAAAGTAAGTTGTTTAATACTCAATTTGTAATTTTTTAAAATAAAACTTGTCAATGTAAATTCAAGATCTATGGATATAATGTCAATGTGAGGTAATGTGAAAAGTTTTCTAAGGTAGGCCATCAATTCATGTGGGCTATTCATTAGTTTGCAATTGTCCAACCTGAAAGTCATCAATTGCAATTAGGAAAAATATGTTGGTTTGAATAGACTCTTTATCAAGATTTTGTTGCTAGAACAAAAGAATGTACTCTTTGTGTGGTGTTTGCATATTTTCTGAGTCTTTGATTAATCTTGGCATTAGTACATATAATTTATATATGATTTTCTTGTGTTAATTCCAGAAAATTTGTTTAACAATTCAGTAAGATAATTTGATCTCCTATAAGAACCTTCAGTTGAAAGTCATTTACATTTATTGGGTATAACATTGGAAGGTTGCATAAATTACTAAAGGCCAATTTTTCTTAATCTACTAAACATCACATGATTATCATTCTTTATGCATCTATTGATTGCTCTGGCTTGCACTGAGTGGCACTACTATATAGAGAGTTTGGCCTCTGTGTTTTCTTAATCTACTTTAGAGAAGTTTATAGCCCAGGTCATACTTGTCTAAATAATCCCAATACTTTATATTCATCACTATTGCCTGAAGAATAAAATGTAATTAATATCAGTTTCTCTTTAGTAATATTCTAATAAAATTAAAACTTTTTGACAGAGTATCTATATATGAAATTAATCCTATCATTTGGCATATCAGTGCAAAATTCCAAAATGGCAGTATATTCTGCTATAATTATTCTGGAAATAGTTTATACTTACAAATTTACTAAATGCTTTGTAACTTGTAATCATTTCACATTGTCTTTCATTTATAAAAATAGGGATGAAATGTTTTGATTCCAAATATAATATCTAGACCATTTTTTCTTTCTAACTGTAATTTTGAACAGCACTAGATAGAATTTGTGAGAAATATACAATAGATCACTCTCATCATATACTGGATATGTATGGTTGGTTTCTAATGGTTACATAATTATCCCATTTAGTTTTAAGCATTATTTCACTTATTATTTAAATAATACATGTGCAATTTAAAAGTATTGCAGTTTGTAATGTTATAATTGACTATTTATTAGTCTGCATTACATGGACATGTTTAATTCATGTTTAAAGAGGTTTATTTAAATTTCATTGTATCAATATTTCATTCTCTGTGGTCAAGTTGCAATCTTTAAGTGTCCATATATATTCAATGGACCATTAGTAAGAGTGGCTTCCATTCTTGCTATTAAAAGGTGAGAAGGTTGCCTTGACAGCAGTGAGAAATATTGATTATTATCTTTATTGTGAATGTTTAGATGGTTACTGGTTGGTTTCTAATGGATATGTATTTTATATTCTAATGCATCACTCACAATTATCACTACCATGTCTCTATAAAAGAACTAAGAAATCATTTTTCAAAAACGAATATCTTTTCTGAATTGTTTTTTACAAAATAAAAAATAAAGAAATCTGTCAATACATGATTTAACTTTTAAAAGTTTACTAAACTTAGAAAAGAATATAAACTTCATATTAGTGAAAGATTAAACATCTTTTATTGACCTGAACTTCTCTAAGAATAATAGTTTATTCTTTTCAGTCCAAAAATTTGAATCTTAAGTAGACTATAAATATTTATCAGAATTTATAAATAGATATAAAGTCATGCATCTGATCAAAGATAGATGGTAAATACAATTTCAGGTAATACAAACAATTTTGCATCAGAACTTGTTCACATTATAATGTATATGTATTCATTTTTAGGTTTCTATTAACTGTTATTTATTAATCACTGTATAAATGAGTATTTCTACATAATTTGGTAATGATTATAAATGGTTATCTATTTCAGATTCTTTAAATGAAATTAACACCCCCTTCCCCCTATATTTTTTAATATAATGGCTGCCATCTCTGTGTGGGCCTGGGATGTCAATAATATATTTGATCCTGTTTTAGAAATTTTATAAACAGTTCATTTTCAAGTAGATTTTTTTGATCAATTTTAAAATAATACCTAGATGTTTGAACTAATCACAGGCAAATATAAGAGAGTGGAGGATGACTAGCTGAAAAATTCAGAGTTTAAATCTCTCTAATTAGTTTCAATATGGCAAATTGAACGGTTAACATCATAGGTATGGGGCTGATCCAGATATTAGAATAACATTTTTATTGATATATTGCATTTTCAATACTGGTTTTAAGATCAATTTTTACTATTAGTTAAATGTATCTATTGAGTTATTTGACAATAAAAAACTTTATAAACTATTTATAACCTCCAACATAAGATCACTTCAAGTAAGATTTAATGCTATAGATTCTGCTTGATCACTTTCAGATCATAAATTCTGTTTCATATTCTATTTACTTTCTGACAAATTAGGTTTAACATTTCAATCTCTATTATGGCAGAATTTAGACAAAAACCTTTGAGTTTGAAAATTGCACAAGTTTTTTCTAACTAGTAGTAATTGTCTTTTATATATTTTAGATAGTCACAGAAATAACATATCCTATTTCGACTGTTCTATAGTTTGAACTTTAGATATTTACTCTGCTTGCTTGTTCCAAGGTGTCAAAGAGAAATTAAACATCACCTTTCAGTTTTATTAGTAATGATGCCCTTATTTTCAAATACTTTATTTTTTAAATTAATATTATAGAAAATATTTTTATAAGATTTTCTTTTGAAAAAAGAGAATTATATCTTTTATATAAAAGTGCCAAAAGTTTGACCTTATACATCTTGTAATAATTAAGTTTTTTTTTTTATTGTTTGGGCATCAAATTTATATCTTCATTTGTGACAGCACCAAAAAGTATATATGGTATTACTGCAACAGAAAATTCATTTCTGCATTTAATGCTTCTGCCCGAACTACTATTTTTGCATTCATTTATCTGAAACGACTTTAACTATGCTTGAAACTTGCTTTCAATAATTAATGTCAGACTATTCTAGAGATTTGAGCACATACATTTTTTTGCTTTCATTTTGTTTCCTGATTGTTGACATGCTAAGAAAATTCCTTTTTCTAATATGGTTGCAGCATCAGAAAATTGATTTTAGTAAATAATGTTGATCTATTCCAAAAACTGGGATACTAATGTTTTAGTTCATTTCCACATTGTGAATACCATAAAAATATTTTTCTCAAATATATCTGAGACTGAAGACTGATTTCTGAGATTTTGGCAAAAATTAGGCATTCAATTAACTCAATCAAATTGCTTTGTTTTATTCTGACTAGGAGCTATTAAAACGAATTATCTTTTTACTTATAACAATTCCAAAAGATAGGCAAAGCTATATTCCTTGTATTATGGTTAAGTATAGAAAAATCAAATAAAGATATAAAAGGTTTCATTAAATTAAATATGCACTTATTTAATGTAAAAGATAATTACAGATCTGAACGATTAATAAATGAAAGTTGTTAAAGTATGCTGTACATTATAAATCATTATCCAATCATCCAAGAATCTAGATGCTTTTTCAAAAATAAAAATAAAAATTCATAGTAAACCCCAGATACTGACTGCATTATTAAGTTTTTGATTTTTTATCACCCATTTCACGATCAAAAATAATCGGTTTTGTTTATAATTTATGAAATATTTTGTTTGTTTCTTCTCTGCCATTAATTAATAATTAAGACTATCTAAAAGAATTGTGAATTAATTTTATATCCATAAAACTAGATATCTTCCTAACATGAACTTACTGTAGATATCTTAAATTGCATAAAAATACAAACTATTATATGAATGGTATTTATCTTTAGAAATGCTTGAGTGAAAACAAACCAAAATGTAATCTTTGGTATCTTAAAGAATTGATTGTTTTATTAAGTGATTATCTTGAGCTTGCTTATTGCCTGATTTGTGATACAGACAATGTGATATCACATATTTACCAAATTTCCTGTTTTCTTGTAAGAAATGAGCCTTTCCTTATAAAATTATATAAAATGTAAAATTAAACCTGGTCATTTATTATGTTTAACTCTCTCTTAAGTAAAAATATAAAGAAAAAAAAAATACTTAAAACTAAGTTATTTATTTGTTTAAGAAATTTTTTTTAGAAAAGAACACAAAAAGTTATTTCATTAATTTTTGACTGTGATATAAATAGTCTATTACTGTAATAAAGTAATAAAATGGTATCTGATATTATGTATTATTTATAATTATTGATTGGTAAAATATCTGGAAATGAGGAAAAAATATACTGCGTTTGTAATTTTTTTATTAGCGTAAATTCTCAATGTAAGCCGATACTCCCAAGATAGACTATAAATATGAAGACCTAAGTGCTCCGAAAGCGCTAAGCCTTATAATTTTGTAATAATACTAAGCTTCACTTTTTTGCTTAAAGCGCAATTTAAAACTTACCACTCAAAGGTGAAGTAAAAACAAGGACTTTATTTTAATTATAACGAGTTAATAAAAGTTAAGATTTATAATACTGTATTTAAAAAATGGTTGACTGAAAAAAAATGCAAAAACTTAATACTGATTGGATTAAAATAATAATGTACTTGTTTAGAAGTTTTGTTAATTTTAAAATCAAATTGAGAAAATAAGTAATGTTTATGAATATACAACTTCGATAATTACTAAAATTGTAATTAAAAAAAAATAGCTTGGAATTAAGTAACTAGATGTTTATATTTGGTCCTAGTTGCATCGGTGAATGAGAAAATGGATAAAGCCTGGATTCAAACATAGAAAGGTATTGGATTGTAAATTCATGTAGGCTACATTTACAAATAGGTTTAGCAATAAGTAAAATTTCAAGTATGCAGTTTAGCAAGTAGTTGCCATAAAGTAAGGAAAATCTTGGTAATCCACATAAAAACGGAAGTTGTCTTATTAATATTAATACAAGAAATAATTATTATGTGCCAGTAAGCTGTGGGACACACCAATTGTAACTAAACTTGAAAAGATGTATCTTGTTTGGTCTGAGAAGTTTGGTTTTTCATATGTTTGGACATAGTCATTTGCTTTATAATATGACCAATTGAATAAAAAGTACATGCCTTCAAAATATTCACATGAAATGTTGAAATTTAATAGACATAACCTTATCTATTAAGAAAAGTAATGTGAAAAAAAAAAGAAAAAAAAACTTATCAAGAAAAAAAAATTCTTAAGATAGCCAAAAAATATAAGGAATTGAACTCCAAAAAATAGTCTACTAAGTGTATACATTTATTAGAATATGCCAACAAATTCAAAGTCATTATGCAAAATGAAGACATATTTTTTGTTATCATAGTAATATTTGGAGTATTTAATGAGATCATGAATCTGCATCTTAAGTGAGAGGGTAAAAGGAAATATTTCTCTTGATCACCCTTACTTAATTTCTGTATTTGTTTATCTATATCTAAAGACACCATGTCAGTTAAAGATAATTCTTTTTGTAGGTTGTAGAGATTTTTATGTAAATATTTTGAGATGATACATGTCAAATTAGAAATAAAAAATATATTACATTTGATAAAAATGTGTTTTAGTCTTCATTATTGTTATTCCAGTATAAATGTTGACATATGTCAACAGATTTATTAATTATTAGTTTGGGAAATTTTTATTTGTACTTTTAAATTTTATTTCATTAAATTTTCTATTTTATTTAGTTTGAAGCGCGCATAGCTCTTTATACAAAATTATTGAAGAATAATCAGATACTACTTTTTCATATTCAGCAAACTGTCAATTAATTGCATTAATTAATAAAAGCAAACATTATAGATGATTAGGATAGATTAGTTATGGACTGGTAGGTAATGATATTTTATATACTAGATTATAAATGGTAGTCAGACATTATCATCAATCATAAATTCAGACTATCATCACCACATTATTCTTTCTTTCGCCCACCTTTAGAGAAATAGTTTCATGATTTAACTTCTTTAATGCATATTTGTAGTACAGTGTATTTTCGTTTAGGCATATGAGGATATAATTAAGATCATTTAATGGATATAAAGCCTTCAATTGTAGCTATCACTGTCATTTATCCAAGGTATATTAATTGATTACCTAAATATAGTAGCTTTTTGAATTGCTTGAAAAAGGTTAATTTTATAAACTCAAATATTTATGCGTGGAAAAAATATTTCATATTGTTATATTTGCTACCCAATGTGGTGGTTACTGAAATAATTCAATTTTATTCTTTATAAAGCTAAGCTAATATGTAACTACATATAAATTAATATATTTTCCTTAGGATATTTTTTATCGGCATAAATCTCTATTTTATCATATTCTGAGTTACTTAATTAAAGCAACATTGATTTGTAAGCCTATTATAATTTTAGTACTCTTACAATATATAAATATAAATCAGTGATATACATCGCCTCTATTGATGATGAAGAATCATTGTTGTGGTAGGAAATTCCTTAATAGAAAACAACGGTAGAGTGTTTTACTATTTGCTGTTACCCCCCCCCCCCTCCCACCAATCCGAATTACTATGTAGTAATAACGCTAGCAGATGAAAAAAAACTGTTAAAAAATATAAAATCTCTTCTAGCAAGTAAATCATTGTTTAAATAATATATATATATGTAAAGCCACATTAGAAATGAAAACATTTCAAATCTTTATATTTAAATAACTAAGTTGCAAGTCTGCACAATTAGATTTTAAATGTCTCCGCTCCAATGTCGTTACGTAATATTTCTCACTGTAAAGTTTTGATATTATACAAATATTTCAATAAAGACAATTTCATTTTTATTTGTTGCCATGGCAATGAAATAAACAATATAAAGCAGTGATATTTAGAATATTTTTTGACAATAATAATGATGATTTTATTTTAGTTTTATTTTGGACCGCTCCCGAATATTTGATTGAACCAATGCCACCCGGTGGAAGTCAAGAAGCAGATGTTTACAGCTTTGCTATAATAGTAACGGAGATTATTCAGAGAGCAGAACCATATTCAACCTATGAAATAACAGCTGAAGGTATGATAGAGTTTATATATCTACTATTTGTAGCAATAATTTATGAATTACAGTACATAATATATATGAATTAAAAGTATATGAGATTTAGTAGGTATTGCATAAAATTTGATATTTTTAGCAACTACTAGAAAGAACTGAATATATATATAAGAGTTATTTAAAAATATATTAGAAGGGATTTGAACACAGACTTTCAAGCTCCCTTCAGCTATCCACTCCATTTTATATAATCAGTACACATAACCATATATATGTAAAGAAGATAAATGATCTGGGATTTGAACACAGACTTTCAAGCTCCCTTCAGCTATCCACTCCATTTTATATAATCAATACACATAACCATATATATATGTGAAGAAGATAAATGATCTTCAATATAAGTAATTCATGCTAAACCAGGACCCATCAGTTAGTCTAGATCATTATTATCTTCCACACACCTATAATAACGTGCTCAGTTTATATTAAGATAGCAAATCTTCAAAGTTTAATCGACAGTTATATATTGGTAGTCAAATATTAGATTCAGTCGGAATTCTGCCCATCTCTCTTCTTTATATTTAAATAAATATATTAAATTTCTATATACAGGGGGGTCAGAGTGACTTATAGTGGATATGGATATTGGCATCAACAAGGGCTTTGAGAATTCCATCATCAGATTTTCATTAATATGGATGGCTGAAGAGTTGAAGAGTGAAGAAGATTGAAGCGTATCCATTAAAATTTGAAGACTTCCTATCTTATTATAAACTAAGAACTGATTATACACATGTGTGGGAATCTAGACCAACAGATGAGTGCTGTTTCAAGACGAAACACTTTATTGGAGATCATTTATCTATTTCACATATAAGTGGTCATGTATATGATTATATGAGATGGGGTGTACAGTTGAAGAAAGATTGAAAGTTTGTGTTCACAACCCCTTTAATTACATCTAAAATTCAGTATATACATTATACTTGTAGTCAACTAATAAAAACATAATGAAAATTTTTGATTTTAGTTTATAAGAGACTTAAAAAGAAATTTCTATTGCATGAAATGATATTTGGATATGCTCTTGGAAGGTGTCTGACTAATCACTATTCCAGCTGGAAAACCATAAAGATGAATTCATGTTACAGAAGCATCTTGATACATTTCTCTAAGCGTCACTTAGATAATGTGTGTGGATAATACTGAGCTACATTTTTTTAATAATGGCTCCTCTATTTGTCATTATTATTTGCAGGATTTTTTGTAATACTATAACTGAAAAGCATATGCCTGAATTTGTACTTAGCTTGAAATTAGTTTTGTTTTTATGGAAGATCATATTACTTTTGGTATTATTGATAGGCCAGCTAATAAAAGTATAAAAGAAGTATCTTAAACATTGATGTGTAATAATTTAAATATTGTAGCCGTATTGAAATTATTTGAAACCTGAAAGTTGCTATTCTTTTTGCAGTGCAATATAAAGTTGAAAATACTTTTGAGAACTTATCTAAATCTTTTATAGTCCTAAATGCATGATGACTGCTTATTAAGCTGCTGATGACTATAGACCAATTTTAAGTAAGGAAGATTTAACAAAATGGAAAAAATAACTCCTTAATATTAAATAGAAAATTGGAATCTTTATAAAGTTAGATTTGACAATTGATTTAAACAGTGAACATACTACAGTAAAAGCATATATATTGGAAGCTCAAGTGAAATAGGATTCAATACAAATAAAGGATGAGAAACGGTAAAACCAGTTACTTAATTTAATGAAAGATATCAAATCCAATAAGATCAGATTTACAGACTTCAAAAGTTTTATCAATAAATTGTCATTGTTATAAAGATGTAGAACATGCCATTATAACTTGTCTAATTGATCTTGTCATTCCTAACTTAATTTAACCTGAACGATTCTATGGCAATTGCTTACTTCTTTATTTTCATATTTTATACTCTTCACATATTTATGACCACTTAATTTTTATTAATTATTTTTTAAGCCATGAGCATCTTATTATTTCTTTCTGGTAATTATAATTATGGCTCACTTTTGGGATAGTTAATTTTATGTACCTAAAAAACTGAAGCAACTAAGAGAACAATTTATACTTTTAAAATTATCATAGAAAACCTTAATGCTAGAATTGAAAAGTGACTGATTGATAAAACTACTATGGTTATATGGACTAAAGTTAACAATTAGCGTGGATATAGATTTATAAAATTTGTAAAAAAGAAGAACTTCATATTATTAATTACTTTTTTAAAAAAATGCTTAAGTCATAAATTTTCCTGGATTCATTCAAATTAAGATAAAGAAGATTGATATACATTTTGACTAGCAGACAAAAAATGCTTGCAACAAAGTATAATAACTTTTTCACTGAAATGTAATAAATTAAAGCAACAGAAATAATGTTTTCTGAGAAATATAGAAAATGTTAAATCCAATCTTAATAAACCTTTGGTATTTAGCATCTTTATTAAAGATATTAAACGCCATTAAATAAAAATTGTATACAATATTTTAACATTGTTCTCTGAATAGGAAATATGTTAGTATTTACTTCACCTTATATGGTTAAGAGATGCTATACAACAAGTAATCATCGATTAGTAAGATCTAATTATTGTCAATGCAAATACTAGAGAGGCAAAAATTATTAAAAATAGACTATTAAGAATTGATATTCCTAATCTTTTGAAACACTCCAATGAAACTTCGATGACGATTCAAACTTGAATGAGATAACTAAAAATATAACTACTATTGCATCATGAATTACAGCCCAATTAGCTCTTGCAAAAAAACAAAAAACAAAACAAAAACAACAAGCTCCAAACAAGCAAGTAACGTTTTATCTGTAACTTTTCAATTGAGATAAGAAACGTTGTAAGAAAAGAAAAAAACATGAAAATATTTAAAAATAAATTATTTAAAAGAAATAATAAGAAAAAAGTTAACGATATATGAAAATATAACAGTGAAAGAACAAAGACAGCTATAGAAGACAACAGTTTTAAAATACTAAAATAGCAAGTTTTGGTATAGAATCAATTTTTTAGGTGATAAAAAAAAGATGGCATTATTATTTAAAAGCGGATTGGCATCATGAATTTCGTAAAATAATTGTTAAAAAAGCAGGTAGAGAAATAGAAATCTATATACTAATTATATGAATCAGCATAAACAATGTTTTTTGAGTAGCAGGCCTCATAAAGTATTTCTTACCATAAATTAGCCTAATTACTAAAAGTAAATTTTTACAAACATAATACTTAGTATATAGTATACCAAAAGGCAAGAATAAATTTTAAGTAGTTTTATTATAAAACTAGTGTATAAGCTTGTTATATGAGGTTGCAGAACTGCAGAGTGGCTATATTTATTCTAAATAATAAAGATATATAAGATGATTGCAAAAATACAGTAGTCACATTGGTATTTAAGAAAAGAGTATTAAAAATATAAATCTATCAGTTTTTATTAGTATTTTACAAGATATTTGTTAAAACCTTTATAACTTATACCAGACAATTTTGAGCTAAAAAAATAAAAAAATGAAGGTGATTTTAAAATTAATTATAGTAGATCACATATAAGAATTATGAGATGTTATATAAAGAACTAATATGTATCAATTATCATTACGCTTTGGATTTGTATAAAAAAATTGATTCTATTGTGACAGTATTCAAAATGTAGATCCAGGATATTGTTAAATTTGGAGACTATTTACAAAATTAAGCTATTGTAACTACTATAATTAGACTATATGTTATTCTAAGAAGAGAATCCAGTATGGTAGAGTAATTCCATCGTGTCAAAATTTTTTGTGGCAATTTTAATGATATATTTATGAATTAAAATAGAAAGTCCAAAAAAATTAAAATAAGTGGATAATATGTAAGTCATTAGAATTTTTTAGTAAATATACTTCTTTTTGCAAGAGATATTTTAGAGATTCAAGAAATGATGTAAAAGCTATCAAAGAAAAACAAGAAAGTAGATTTAAAAATCAATGCTAAAAAATCTAAAGTAATACTCTCTAACTTTATGAGAAGGAAGAAAGCAATGATTTTATATTAATGAATTTAAAAAAAGTTAGCTTTGAAAATATTATTGTCTGCTCATTAATACATAAGGATATGTAATGAACAAAATTAATTGTAGAATGAAATGCTTTGACAAAAATAACAATATTAAAAGAAAATATGCTTATATATTTGAAAAGAATGGATCAATAACATTTGCATATAAATCTGAGAATTGAATTGTTGATAAAAGAGCAAAAAATGTTTCAGACCATGTAGCAATATTTGAATTGGAGGAATTGAAAGTGAAACACATGAATGAAAGACAGAAGTATTATCAAAATAACTAGAAGCTGAAATTGAGTTGGCCTAAACATACTTCTAAAAGAGATGACATTAATTAAAAGAATAAAGTTGTAAACTAAATTTTAGATTATAAAAGACAGAAAAAAAAAAACCCGTGAAGTGGATGCTTAAAATAAATTTTCTGGAAATGTATGGCAAATATAAGCTTTGAATTCAAAAAACTGGTTTAAATTTGGAAAGATTATCTTTCGCTGTAAATGGATAATGATTAAAACCCATGATAAATATTTATAAGTATATTAAAATATAAATAACATTGATGAAATAAATTAAAAAAATATGTATATATAACTCATTATGATTAATATTATGAAACCGCAATTACTTTTGTATATATATATATTAGAATTTATTGATATATGTAATGGGAAGAATTTCACGGGTAAAAGATATGTTATAATTCATGGAAGGTTTGGGAAACAACTATGTAGAATATTGGAATATATAATTATCATCGATTTAGCAAGTGTGATAAAAAGTCTCATAACAAAGTGATTAGTACTGTATATCAATTCCCTTTGTAGAAAAGCTTTGGATTCTACAAAATTGCCTTGAAATAGATAGTGTCCAACTTGGGATCTGGAGGTTTCAGGACCGATTCTGGCGCTCAACTTCTTATGAACAATAAAGCCATGGGTCTTTTATTCTACCCTGCCACGGGTTTGGCGTAGCTGATAGAGCATCCGACTTGGGATCGGAAGGTCACAATCGAGTTTGACGCTTGCAATTCTGGCGATGGTGCTTCTTATGAACTCCCGATCAATAAAGTCATAGGCGTTTTTTATAGAAACACACACACATATATTATATACTCAGCCATACATTAATTTCAAATAGCTCACTGCAGCAAACAAGTCTCTTAATATTACTTCAGTAGGAATAACAATATTGGAAATATAGACGCTGTTTATAAAACATTTTAAATACAGATTTGCTGCATCATTATGGATTACTTTTTTATATAGCATCTTCAAAATTGTAATAACTAAATACTCATTCACTTTCAAATAATAGAATATTAATGCAATTATTTTAAAATAGTTATCCAAAAAATCCAAAAACTTATGTAGCATTTTCTAAATATTATAAAAAATTCCAACTCCATCTTGTATTTAAACACAATTATGGGCAAATCTCTACTGACATGAATGCACACACATATATATTTTAATATATTAGTTATTATTTACTCTCTTTCTTACACACACATATATATATATATAAGCAAAATAATTGTGTGTATATATTTTTTTATAGAAGTAATACAAAGAGTCAAGGCTGCTATTCGTCCACCATTTCGGCCGTTTATTGAAAGTGGAGCATGTGCTTCAGAATTGTATGACGTAATCATTGATTGTTGGCATGAATCTGCTAAGAAAAGACCAACTTTTGCCAAAGTTCGTAGTCGTTTGAAGTCACTCAAACAGTTAGTATCTTAAACATTGATGCGCAAACTTGTGTGTAAAATTAAACCTTTTTATTAATCGATTTCAATAACAACTAAAAACTTTACAATGAATATGTGCATATATAATTAAATTATATACTAATGACATAAAATTTTGTAATAGACTTTAATGTTTATTCTGAAAAACATTTTAAACATATTAAGATATTTATATATACTCCACCACATTGTCAAAAAGTATTTCAAAATTAATTTCAAAATTACATTTATGGAATACTTTCTTGTAGTGTAGAGATTTTTTTATTACCATATGTTCCTATTTTGATCTATAAAAAATTCGATCTAATTGATTTTGCAAAGATATTTTATAACTGATAATATCAACAAAATTATGTACCATACTGAGGTTCAAAGGAAAAGTGTTGCTTAATAAGTAAAAAAAAAAAGCAAGTTGCATATTCAGAAAATCCTATTTAAAATGTAACAGATCCCCTTGTGAGTCTTAGGATTGTATATCAGAAATTGACCAATAGAATTAGGCAGAAGATAAAAGCACACTTTCATTTCTGTAAACTATAGTAGAAAACATATAAAAATTCTAATGATCATATAAAGGCAAAATGTGGAAAGTCCAAATACCAATATTAAAAAATAAAGCATTTTATGTAGGCAGGTATCTAATTTTAATACTATGTACATAGATAATTTGTTAACATGATTTAAATGCTTAGAGTATTGAAAAAGCAGGTCATTAGTTTATTAAGTTTAGTAAAATTATAAAATTACAATTTGTGAACTTACATTTATTATTATTAGTATCAACATCATCATCACCATCTTCATCATCATCGTCATCATCATCATTATTATTATTATCATTATTATTATTATCATCATCACATTTTACATCAAATATTATTAGTAAGAAAATTAATAGAAATACTGGTGATGAAGAAATTAAGAGTAAGAAGTGGATTTCTTTGCCTTTTTATAATAATAATCAAGTAAAATTTATGAAAAAAGTTTATAATGGTATATATAATGTTTCTTTTTATGGCTCAGGTAATTTAAATAGAATGGTTAATAATTCAAAAGATAAGTTAGAAGAAAATAACGTGAGTAATATAATTTATAGAATTTTTTGTGGGTGTAACTTATCATATGTAGGGGAATCTAGATGTAATATAGAGAAAAGAAATAAAGAACATAAATTGTTATATAAAAGAGTTTTGAAAAATGTACAGATATGTAATGATAATAGTCATGAAGTCAAGTTATATACTGAATCTGTTTTTTATGATCATGATAGAAATTGTAATTTTAAGTTTAATTTTGATATAAATAAGATAAAAATTTTAGGACAAGAGAGAGATAATGAAAAAAGAAAAATTAAAGAGGCAGTTTTTATTAGTAGGTATAAAAATATGATAATAAACAGACAGTCAGCAAATGTTAGGATTAATGAATTGTGGGATATTTAAATCGACATGTGTTTCCGGTTGGTAATAGATGATTCCATTTTGAAAGTTGAGTTGAAAATGATTATGAATATAATCGAAAATATTTCTTTATAAGTTTTTATTGAGTTTTTATTTATATTGTATTATAAATTGTTTACCGTTGTTTGGAATATATTTAAGTTTTATTATTGTATTATTGATATTAGCGGACATTTATTTTGTTTTTTATATATATATATGTTAAAACGAAGATTTGCACGGGTTAAATATATAAAATACATATTTTGTGGGTTCATCCATGTTAAAAACTTTTAATATTAATATACTGACATTTTGACTTGGTCATACAAGCCATCCACAGAGTTATAAAAGGTAGAAAGACGGTTGTAGAGGCGCTACAATCACTGATTTGAATAAAATATTAAAATTACACCAATAGCAAAAAATGTTAAATTTAGGAATGTTTTTTAAAAAAATCTTTCCAAATAGGAGGAAGTTTGCATGTATCATCTCACTTATTGATACAATCTGGCCTTTTAAGTATCTCAATGGCTTCTCTAATTTTGCATTGGTAGAGATTATCACATCTGGATATGATTCTGGTACTAGAAAAATCAATTTTATGACCTGAATCTATAGTATGGAGTGAGAGTGCTGATGATGATGAGTGTTGTTTAACTGCATTAGCATGCTCATCTCTCCTAATACTGATGCGACGATTACTCATACCTATGTAAGACACTTTACAATTTTTACATGAGATATATTAAAAACTCTCTTCATTTTATTTCTGTTTTAAAAAGTTTAAAAATTAATGCTAATGACATTCTGGTCAGTTTTGATGTCGGTCTTTGTTTACAAACATTCCAATTGATGACACTTTAAATATAATCTCACAACGTTGCAATTTACCAGACCATATTATTGCTTTAATTAAACATTGTCTCTTAAATACATATTTTGTATACAATGGACAGCATTACAGACAAGTTTTTGGTACTCCTATGGGCTCACCTATCTCAGGAGTAATAGCTGTTTTATTCATGGAATATATAGAAACTCGTGATTTAGAATCATCATCTTTAAAACCTCTCATTTGGCTCAGATACATAGATGACACTTTTGTCATATGGCAACATGGAAAAAATAAATTAGATGATTTTTTCTTACATTTAAATAATATGCATCCTCATATTAAATTTACAATGGAGACAGAGTCTGATGGAAAACTCCCTTTTCTTGATGTTCTAGTCACCAGAACACCAAATAGTTTATCTTTTTCTATTTACAGAAAGGATACACACACAGACAGATATTTGCATTTCCATTCTCATCATCACCCAACTCAGATAGTTTCTGTAGCCAAAACTCTTTTAAATAGAGCAATTAACCTTTCAGATGAGACACATCTGAAAGAAGAAATAAATCATATTAATAGTGTTTTATTAGCAAATAGTTATAATTACAAATTTATAAAAAAAGCCTTATTTCAAGCCCAAAATAGACAAAATAGGAAACAAAAAGATGATAAATCAGCTATTGGGATTTGTGTTCAATATGTAAAAGGAACTACAGACATTATTGGACGTATATTAAAATGCTATAATATAGATACAGCATTTTCTGCTCATCAAAAGATCAGCAATATAATAACCAAGCCTAAGGATTCACTCCCTCTTGAATCTCATGGTGTCTATCAAATCTCATGTAAAAATTGTAAAGCTTCTTACATAGGTATGAGTAATTGTCACATCAGGGTTAGGAGAGATGAGCATGTTAATGCAGTTAAACAACACTCATCATCATCAGCACTCTCACTCCATACTATAGAATCAGGTCATAAAATTGATTTTTTTAGTACCAGGATCATATCCAGATGTGATAACCTCTACCAATGCAAAATTAGAGAAGCCATTGAGATACTTAAAAAGCCAGATTGTATCAATAAGCGAGATGATACATGTAAACTTCCTCCTATTTGGAAAGATTTTTTTAAAAAACATTCCTAAATTTAACATTTTTTGCTATTGGTGGAATTTTAACATTTTATTCAAATCAGTGATTGTAGTGCCTCTACAACCGTCTTTCTACCTTTTATAACTCTGTGGATGGCTTGTGTGACCAAGTCGAAATGTCAGTATATTAATAATAAAAGTTTTTAACACGGATGAACCCACAAAATATGTATTTTTTACATATATGTATATTCAGTCACTTGTAAATGAATATGGCCATGCTAATTCTGAAAAGCATAAAAATATAAGGTCTATTATGATTATATAAAATAGACTAACAACAAATATGGTCATATATGTGCACATTCTAATCTTTTAATATGTTTGTTTGAAGTTTTGTAATCCTGCTTTTAACCCTTTTTTGGAAACTCTGTCTTAAAAATTGCATAATCTCTATTCTCAATAAAGGTAAAACAATAACATATCCTTTAAAAACATCGTTGAGATAATTGTAATAATCTAAATGAGATGTGCATTTCGGTACTCATCTTTTTTTTAACCCGCGATAATAGAACTTTTTTGCTGTGCTACAGAATGCAGACCGCTATGTCGCGTCGCAGTACAGCATGTATGTTGCATAGCAGCAAATACATTTTTCGAATTTGCACAATTTATAAAATAATTATGGCTTGATGAGAGAGTTTGCATTTGAATTGTATTGAAATGTTGTTTTCATTGTTTTTTTTTTTATTATTTTAAACTATTGAAATGTTCAGATTTTTTAAAGCAATAATTATAAGACTTTTTACAACGTACTGTATTAAACTTTTATTTGGGAAAATGTTAAATATCTATGTTTTTATTGAGTTGCAATTTGGTAACGTGTTAAGTAACGTACTGTTAGTAACATTACACGAGACAAAGAAGATTCTACCATCTGTATATTTTTGAAGTAAAAAAGAGCGGTATGAAAAAAAATATCCAGTAAGAAAAGTCCAAATATACAGGTTTTTTTGTAAATTTCATAAAAAGCAAATATTATAAACATGTTTAATAAGTAAAGAAGACATTTGTATGTGTTTGTTGTTGTTTAAAAAAGTTTGAGTTTCTTTCTTTTGTCCGAGTACGGTTACAATTTTGAATTTTTTTATTTTAGCATTACAAACAATAGAACACTAACCCTAAAACTAACCCTAACCCTAAACTAACCCTAAAACTAACTGTAACAACTTTTACTTTTATTACGATTATCATTTTTTTGTTAAACAACAACAAAAAAAGCCGTAACACAAGTAAAAAAATATCCGATACAAAATTGATAAAAAAAAAAGCCGTAACACAATTTAAAAAGTATACGATATAAAAAACACGAATCAAATTGTAATTTGTTGATTTTATTTTACATTTATTATTAACATTTAAATTGTATATGTTAATAAAAAATAATATTTAAAAAAGACGATTTTGTTTTGTTTTTATTTTCGCATTACAAAACAGCACTGAAAAATTATTAAAATCAATGGTGAATGTTCATATTTTATAGTTTTAGCATGAAAACGACGCCATCCAATGGCATCTTTAGCTATAAGACAAGCACCCATATGTTATATTTTTAAATCTATTTCACACTCCTAATTTAATAAATATGCACAAATAGCATTACATCTAGTGACTGAAGAATAGATCTATTAGTTCTATGATCTTATCACTAGCATACATTAAAAATATTACATAATTTATTTTAAATTAAAATTTTCCAGTGCTTTTACATTGTTAACAGGTTAATATTTGCTTTTAATATTATATATTGAAAAAATTAGCAGTCTGCATTTAAAGCAGTAATCTACTCTATGAGTTCTCTAGCGCTTTATTGTAAATATAATTAATTGATTACTTTTGTTTATAATAAATGACTCAAAAGTAATATAGTACTTAAAGCGAATGATAAAGCATCACAGATTGTATTGTTTGTAATATACTATCTATTAGAAAAGATGTATAATTAAGGCCTGTAAAGAAATAAGAAAATATTAATCTAATATTTAAAGCTAGTTGAATAACATCTACTATATAAAGAGTGAAATGATGTTCTCATTTTTAACTTGAAAATAATATTTATAAAAAGCTTAATTTGTGTTTATGTGGTAAACATTTTTTTGCATAAAAAATCTAATTTTTTGTTGAAATTACTGAAAACATTACACTTAATATAGATAAATTATTTTTAACTTGTTATTTATATTTAAAACTTTTATTTTATTGTACACCCTTCAAACAAAAAAGAAAGTCTTCAAAGGCAAGATCCAAGAATATGTGTCAAAATAAGTAGCTTATTGCTAAATATGTGAGTCTGAGGGACTGAGTTTCATCAAATCTAAAGATAAATGGCAGAAAATATTTAAAATACAAAAAAATATTCTAAAACATAGGGATTTGGATTGATTACAAGAATTTACATTAGTGGTTTTAACAGATTTTCTGTTTATCAATTAATCAAAATTGTTTTATTTAAAACCATTTTGTGATTTATAAAAATACAATTATAAAAACATATACGTAAGTAAACATATATGTTAAATTCATCACTTATGCATTTGCTTGATATTAATATTTAAAATTGTATATGATATTTTGGACATTCTTCATAACAGATATCAAACAAACGCTTGTTGTTAAAATGATAACGTTTAATTATAAACATAAACTGAATACTTCTTTTTTCAAAATCTCTGCAGTAACTTTTTGAACAATCTCTAGCAATAGCAAGGGTGTGATCAGCTAAAATGTTGTTACAAATTTGATATTAAACATATACATGAATAAACTTAAATATATTTACATTTTTTACTTATGAAAATATTCATATATATATATATAATATCAGAGTGAAAATATGCCTTTATTAATTATATAGATTTATGTAATTCCTAACTTTTATATTGCACATGGATGCATTACAATTCACATTTTTCATTGCCATTTGTAATTCAATGATATAAGCAATTTGAATATGTGTGTATATATATCCCGATGATTAGTGAAGTGCTGGGCCACTATAATGAGGCCGATCATATCTCATGTTAGGAAATTATTTCTAATAAAGTGAAAAAGAGAATGAAATAAATAAATACTTTTTATAATAGAGATCATATATTAAATATGCATACACAGACAGATAATAAGTATGCTATTCTTTAACAATCAAAAACATTATGTATGTAAAATTTAAAATGATGATTGTAATTAGGCACTCTCCATAATTCCCAAAGAAAACTATATAGAATCCACACCCATACAGACATATTTTCATTAGAAATCACAAATGCCTAGCTAACATAAAATAAATAAATTGAGAGATGGATAAAATGTATAAACAAAATATGTAGAATGAAATATATAAATGATGTCATAGATAACCAGCCATATTTAAATTGGTAATATAAATTGATTAAATAAATAAAATAATAATAATTTGCAAACAAATTAATTATTAAACTATATATATATGGAATACTAAATCAATAATGCAATGGAATGATATTTTAAGTTTCCTTGTTTAAATTATTAATCAGTTCTACAAATAATTTTTTTAAAGAATAATTAAGAAAACTACTCATAGATTTAAAAATTTGCAAAACAAATATTGGCATGAAAAGTTTCTTCTGAGATAGGAGCTAACTTAAAATTTTCTTACAAATTATAAATGTAAGTAACAAGCTTTTATTTGATTTTGGACAGCTGTGTCTTTTTCCAGTATTTTCTTTGGTTTATTTCTGGCTTCATTGATACTGATCTAATATATTCAATCAGAAAGCTAATTTATGCAGACTTTATTCTTGATATATTTTCCCTTTCATAAATGAAGTTAGATAAAATTATTTCTCTATCAATATATTTAAACTATATCTGATTTTTCTGCTGTTGTTTTAAAGTTCATTTAAATTTTCTTACTAAAGATTTCAAATATTATATATTATATGTATATAATGCATACTGTACTGTATTCACAATGACATTTTGCTTTCTCTTTCTGTATTGTTGTCTTGACATCAAATTGAAATTCTTGGTTGATATTTTTGGTATTGTGTAGGTGTTGATTGCTTTCATGTGTACACATTTATAAACCAATTTAGCTTTAAACATTATTAATTTTATTACATAAGTCATCCACAGTTTCAATGCAGTTTGAAAGTTAAATTTGACTCTTTGTTAGTTTACTTTCAAAAACAGGTTATATTTGCCTGCTTAATGAGGTTTATTTAACCTTCTTTAATTAATAATTTCACTCTTTTAGTGTCTATATAAATATATTAGACCATAGATAAAGGTGGATATCCGTCTTTATTAAAAATGAAGATTGCCTTAATACTGTTTAGTATTGTGTAGGTGTTGCTTGCTTGCATGTATTTACATTTATAAGCCTATCCTTGGTCATTATTAGCTTTATTATCTAAGTAATACATAGCTTGAGTGTAGTTTAAAAGGTAATATTGACTTTTTGGTTAGTCTGCTTCCAAAACAGATTATATTTGCCTGCTTAATGAGATATATTTAAATTTTTTTGAATTATTAATCTCACTTATTTTAATCAAGTTGCAATCTTTAGTATCTATTTAAACATATTAGACCATAGATAAAGGTGGGTATTCACCTTTATTAAAAATGTTATAATGATATTATTTTGAGATTATTGATTGATATTATTTGGTAGTGTTTAGGTGTTGTCTGCTTTTATAAAAACAATTGAGTCTTGATGAACCATTTCTCCATAACTGTCTGGCAATAATATATGCAGTGCTTGGTTTTACTAAAATATTTATTTCTAGGTGTAAGCTACTTTGTAGGGCACACATAACTCTTTTATATCTAGATATTTGGTTTGTATTTTGGCCATTTTACTGTGTATTTTTTCTTTCTGATAAAAACCAGTCTTCTGGTTGAAATATTATATTATTTATTGGATTTATAAGTCTTTTTTGTTTATATATTATATATATATATATATATATATATATATATTATATATTATTATATATATTATATATATATATATTATATATATATATATATATATATATTTATCTAACTGCTTTATTTAAGTATAACTTAAATGATGATTGATTTCATAGATGGATATATTTGGCTAGATAAGAACCTACATAAATGACTATGCGATTTATATTTCAGAAAGAGACCAATAATGAACTAATAGATTCCCAAAAATTCGTTATGAGTTTATAATCTTCAGTTTACAATCACTAAGCATCTTTTGAGTAGTTACAAGTTTTCATTTTACTATAAACAGAACTAGAATTAATATTGACAATTAGTTTTATATCATATTGATGTGAATTTAAAATATAAAATGATTCAATTTAATTTTGATTAAAATTCATTATTTGTTAATCAAATCTAAATATACGCAGTAAAAAAATGAATGATTAGAGTTATTACCAGGAATGAAACAGACACTTGTAATTACATTAATGAGATAATATTAATAAAAAGGAGAACAAATAACTAGAAATTATTTATAAGGATAATTTTAAGGTTATTTTAAAATGTTTTATATATCAGTAATAGGATGTGTTTGAATTATATATGTTTTTGGGAAAATCTTTTGAGATGTAGATATTTTAAAATCAATTGTAGAAATTGAGATCATTAAAGGATATGACTATTTGATCATACTTTTTTTTGTTTTACTTAGAAAGCATGAAGTTAATATAAATGAATAATAATATTGCATGAATAAATAAGGAATTTTATGTTTGATATATAAGAAATTCATTTATTCTTTATTTATTATAATAACAATGCTTATGTAAGCTACTGTTAAAAATAATTCTACTCTTTTTATTAATACTTATAAAATGTCTTGACATGTATAATTTCCTGTATGAATAGAGACAATGTAAAGGTGTAAAATGGAGGCTGAAGTATTTAGATATATAGAATAAAAGTATCTCTCAAAAATATAATATTATTGTTAAGCTTCTATAAATAGGAGATATTATAAAAAAGTAAATATGATATTCTGATTATATAAAATAGACTGCATAAAAAATATTTTTTTTGCTGCCTTTAGAGACGTTTTCCCTTAAGAATTATTGGCATTTATTAAATTGTAATAGATTTATTTTATAGCCATTACAATGAGGTGAAACTTTCATTTCTTCTTATTTTTATAGTGTTGGAGATTAAGTTTACATTTACTGTTAAATTCATAAATTAGTATTTTGTAATATTTTACTGATCTCAAGTTTCAACTCTATTTTTACTTTTGGTTTAAAAAGCACTTTAGTTGTTTCCTAATCCAACAAGTATTGGTCTGCCCTCAATCCTTTAGTATGAGTGAATATATTAGTTAATTAATTATTATTACATCTATAATTTTGATTTATTTTGTTTTGTCAAAAAATAATTTTTATAAAATTAAAAAAAAATTAATGTTTAAATTATAACCTCAGAAGATTATCAAAATAATGACTAAACAATGAGAATAAAAAGTTCTTATTATCTGAAGGTATCACTTTATTATATTTTAAATTTGTTTGTTTATTAATGTTATTATTACAACGCATTGCAATTGTATTATATATCATAATCAGTTTTATTATTTATTAAATTTCTTATTATCAAAGCTATATATTAAATGTCTAAATGGTAAAATTGTTTCGGATGATTGGAAAAGTGCAACAACAATACTGATATTTAAAAAAAATGTTAAAGAAAAATGAAAAATTATAGACTTATCAGTCTTTTATGGTTATATACAAAATCGTTACCAAAATAATTACAACTCATTTACAAGAAACTTTGGATTCAAATCAATAAAAAAGACGAATGAGCTTAAAATGGTTTTAAAATAGTAGATCACATAAAAAAAAAGAAAAATTATAGAAAAAATTAATAGTTGCAGTCATTATTTTTTGGATTTGTAGATTAGGAAAAGTCATTTGATTCTATAAGTATTCCACAGCGATTTAAGGTTTGAATAATAAAGATATAAATCCAGGATTTTGTTATAATTTAAAAAAAATATTTATTATAACTTAACAGTAGAAATTAGATTACATGGCAACAGTAAAAAGATTAGTATTGATAAGGATGTATGACAGGGAATTCTATATTTCCAAAATGTTTTGTAGCAGATTTACAAGAAGTATTTTGTAAATTAAAATAAAAACTTAAGAGAATAAAAATTTGAGGAGTTTATTTAAATCATCTAGATTTCACAAATGGTATGATAAAATTTTGCAAATAATGTCTCAGAACTTCCAAAAATATTGCAAGAGTTATCAGATGAAAGTAAAATCATAGGACTAAAAAATAGATATATAAAAAACATAAAATTATTAATCATGATTTAGGAAAAATTATCAATTTCAACTTCCTTGTTCAGAAAATCAATACAGCAGAAAATATACTAAATGAAATTAATCATAGAATCAAAAGTGGATAGTGCTTTTGGTAGACATAATTTTAGTATTATATGAAATATATCTATGTGTTTGAAAAAAGGGTTTTATGCACATTTATTTTATTTATTATTACTTATGTTTTGAGACATAAATTCATAACATAAGAGTAATGTGGATACTTCAGATCACTCAGCAAAGTATAAGACATATGTTGAAAAAAGTAAGAAGAAATCAAAAGTGAAATACTTAAGTGAGAGAATTAAGAGATTAAATTGGAGATGAGTCAAAACTATTGCTAGAAAACATTATAATGGATTAAAAGTTGAAGTCTTAAATTGGATCCAAAAATATTGTGAAAGATGTTGAGAAAGGCAAATAAATAAAAAAAAGAAGTTTGACGAAATAAAATGAACACACTATTGATCAAAGAAATGATTAAATTTGGAGATACTGCAATGGATCGATAATGGTTAAAATGATGATGATAATTACTATTATTGTTTACATAGAAAGAATTGGGAAATGAAATCACATTTTTCTTGCAAAGATACTTAAGGACATATTAATATGTAAAAGTATTTGAAAAATAAGAGTTTAATAAATTTTTATATTTTAAATAATTTGTAAGCATTTTATATTTATTTAAGATATCATGTCTAATGATGCTTGCATGTCAATACATAATATGCTGAATAAAATAACCTGCACATTCTATTTATTTATTTTATGAATTATATTTCATTAGCATATACATATTGCACTTTAGATATTATAAATAACTAATAAATATATGTAAAGTGAGTGAAATATATTTATTTAAATCTAATTTGTTTTTAAGAGAAAATAAAACAAAAACAGATTATTATTGATCATAACCCAAATTCGGTTAATCGACTGTGAATTTCTATATGTCCATGCATATATACTATTAACCTCAATAAATTGTTTAGTGTCAGTGATGAAAAACATTTATTTTATAAATAATAAACAATTTATATATAAATATGTTCTATATATATTTGTTTAATGCATGAATACTGAGAGTGAGTCAGGATAATACCCACAAACTTAAAATTTTTATTTTACTTTTGCATATTTTCCTATTATATGAAAACATATTAAAATATCCTATGTTTTCTTCTCAGAGACGGTGGAAATCTGATTGAGACTTTGCTGAAGCGAATGGAACAATATGCAAGTGATCTTGAAAAAACAGTGGAAGAAAGAACAGAAGCCTTCATGGAAGAGAAAAAGAAAGCAGAAAATTTACTTTACCAAGTTTTGCCTAGGTATAAACAAAAAAAAGTCGATATTTTGGAATATTTAGATTTTTTTACGATTAACACTGCCTAATTGTAGATTTGTTACTTAATGTAAATAAAGATAGATTATTTTGATATATATATATATTTCTAGTTATTATGTGAAATATTTCCTCATCTTTTGTTTACATCATATATATATATATATATATATATATATATATATATATATATATATATATATATATATATATATATATATATATAACTTGCATTTTTGTTTATCATATATATATATATTATCGAGATATATCCACTATATGAGTCAGACTACAATCATATTGATGTTTCAACTAGTCATACCTGCAATGAACTGGGTAATGAGTACTATTGTAATACACAATGAATTATTGATTCACCACCTTATAAGACGTATAAGACACCAGAGAAAACAATCTAAGTCTATTAAAAGTTATAGATAAGAAATAACTCATAAAATATAATTCAAAACATTTCACATTTATTATTTGAAATATATATTTATTTAATGTTTTTACAGTTATATGATGTAAATAAAGTAGTTTTGGAGTTAAAAAAAGATAAATGTCTTATCAAATGTTCTAATATAGATGAAGATATGAAAATAAAATTTCTCCAACAGATATCTCTTCATTATATCTAAACTTTTATGGTTTGCAAAAAAATTCATGAATCTGAGATGCCATTGTGACCTATTGTGTGTACTATAGGGCCTCTTACACATGATTTGGTTTCAATATTTAGCCCTATACTTACAACCATTGACCAATAACATTCCATCAAAATTAAAAATTCAAGTGATTTTATTTCTATAATTAAAGACCTAAACCAACTAAAATTTATTTATTGGTTAGTTTTGATGTTTCTTTTATGTTTACTAGTATTCCCGTTGAAGAAGCTTTATTTATAATAGTTCAATGCAGTAATTTTCCTGAGTTTATTATTCCATTAGTAAAGCATTACCTTAAAAATACATTTTTTATTCCTGATTTTCAAAAGTATAAAACTTTCTATGGGATTTCCAGTGTCACCTGTAATTTCTGATCTCTTCATGAATAATTTTGAAATTATTGAACCCAAGTCCCCCAATTTGTGATGTTATTTAAGTTTAAATCTGTTTTAAACATATAACCTTATATATCTTTCTATTTAATAAGTTTTACTATCTTACTTTTAAGTAAGTTTCATATCTAAACTTTAGTAAGCATATTATTAATCTCAGTACATAACTTCTTGGTAATTATTATTTTATATCTTTAATACTATAGGAATGGACCAGCCCTTTAAGCAGAAGGGAAAATACCATTGATAGCATAGCCATCAATGATACCCCACAGTCAGATTGGGTTATACAAAGTATAACATAATCACATTTCCCCACCTTGACTGCTGGAACAATTACCTGACATCCAATGCATTTTAATTGTTTTGAGGATCAATCTCAGGCACCATCCAATGATGTTATATAGTTTTCAGTGTCTAGTTTATGACTTTGGCATCAGATTCCAGTGAGGGTTCAGGTGGGGCAGAAGCCCAGTTGAACACTTCTAAAGTGATCTGGCACTGCATGCTACTAGAACTATTGTAAAATAGTATTATTTCTTTAACATCCTGTTTCACCTACTCTGTGGCATAGTAGTCTTCTTTCATAGTTCAAACCTGTCCCAGTCCACATATATAACCTTATAAAAGCTTATATGGATGTGTAATAGTGTATATTTATGTGTGTGTGCAGATATGTGTACACATCTAATAGTAATATTAATGTTTGTATACATATAATTATAATGTATATGCAGTCATAATTTTAAAATGATTAAATTAAGTCATTAAACATCACATGATCACCATTTCTTATGCTTGCTTATAACTGTTATTAAAGGAGACAAAACTCTCTATACATATTGCCACTCAGTGCAAGCCAGAGTAATCAGTGAATGCCAAAAAGCTTGTGCATAAAATCTCCCAAATGTATAGGTACTGAACTGAGTTCAGACCTGTAAGGCTATATAAGCTAATGAGCTTGGATTGAAAATATTACAGTGTTTTCAATTTAAGACTCATAGTTTTGTAGTTAACTAGAGATAAAAGGTGGCTACTGGAGGGTTACATTAGATACTGAGATCTAGATGCAGTGCTTTCAGATCCAAGGCTTCTCACTGATGAAGGCCACAAGCCAGAAACTAATCCGGGAATATTGGATGACTAGGCACTATATGGGGATTTTATGCACAAGCCTTCTGGCATCCATTGATTATCCTGGCTTGCACTGAGTGGCAATACATATAGAGAGTTTTGCCTGTTTTATGTAGGCATAGTGTGTACAGTTTCTATGCTATTTTAAAGAGAAGGCTATACTCACTAAATTCAAAAAGAAAATGTACATTATTCTCACTAAGAATGAATGTCAAAAAACAAATAATATCTCACATGATTCATTGAGTTTTTTCTGATAATCTCTAATTATTAGTCATCTGTAATACAATTTTTTCATAGTAACTCATATAAATATAATTGCATTAGCCATCATAATTTTCAAAATATAAAAATGTATATTTTCTTAAAATGTAGTATAGGTATCACAATATAAATGACATATTTTTAAAAATTAGAATTAATATTAATTACAATGTAATCAACAGACATTTGAAATAAATAATTTCATTTAATACTAACTTATTATAAAAAGTAAAGAAAAAACTGAATTGACATTGATTTTCTTATGCAAATTATTTTTTCAATTATCTATGAAAATATTAACAGCAAACAAAAAAACCTTTCATTTTGAACTGTCTTATTTTTAACAAAAAATTGAAAACAAAACAAAATATTGCATGTTAAACAGTTAAACTCATAACATTCATTTTATTGTAGCTGATTCTAGAATTTAATTGGAAGTGTTAATTATATTTAATAAAAATGTAGACAAAAATAATGTGCACTACACATGCATATGTTATGTCAAGTTAAAAATAATTCATTTTATTTTCCAACCATATCTTCAAAATGGCAATATGACATATAGTTTTTTTTTATATTTAAAGTTTATGAAAAATAAAATGTAAATAGACAAAAATGTTCATATAAAAATTAGAATATTAATATTAATTATATAGGTAATAAAATTTATATTTTGAAATACTTTATTAAATAAAAAGATTGACTCTGATACAGTATGGATTATTTTATTCATTTTTGATTTTAAAAAAGGACCGCAAATATAAATTAATAATGTATTAAACTGTAATTATTTTTGCATAGATTATATATAATAAACTGTATCAATTATTACTTGCATGTAATTATAAAAGTTAATTCAACATATTTTATATTTAAAAAAAGATTAAAAAATATATTTATACAGTTACTTTTTATTCTACCTTGTTTTGATTAATATACGATAATAAAAAACAATAATATATTACGGTTCTTATTTTATTGTTATTAATTAAAAAAAAAATATAACGTTATTCATTCTGATTATTAATTTATACACTCTTTAATGCATGTTATAAAAACTGAGATTCACTTAAAAGCTTTCAAAATCAAAAATAAAATTACTCTTAGTAAGATTCCACACTGCTCAAATTTAGAATTCTAAAAATGCACCCTGATAGTGCTTTCTGTGTTGAATCATTTCTTACTGCATATGCAATCACTACTTGTTGGACTTAAATTACAGATAATTTAGATCCATATTGTGAATTGAAATCTAGAAAAATTTAAACTATTTAATTTTGGTTAACCATAATATTTAAGATTATATATGCATATGTACTACACTGGAATACAATGGGAAAGCTGAGCCTTCAAACATCACACATATTTTGATGGCAAAAAACTGTAATGGTTCAAATAAGATGAATAGAAGTGTAATGTTTGAGAGATGGAGATTCTACTTAAACCAAATTAAATTTAAATTTATAGAGAAAATCCGAACATACTAAATGATAACTTTATATGCTTTAGTCTAAACTCCCTAATCTAAACTAATACAATTTTAAAATAGATTTAATAATAAAAAAATACTAGCTCTTATGAATATAATGTTAATTTAAAAATAAAGATTTAAATATTAATTAGCTAAGATGGGTGTAAATAATGGTATTTAAGCTATATGTCAGTTCCAAGTTCATTTGTATATATCCCTTCAAATACAATTATGATTATTGCCCTTTTTAAGAAAATGAAATAAATAAAACCCAGAATTACTAATTTAATAAAATAATGATAATAATTTATTTACACCAAGTAATAATAAATAATAAGTAAAATTAATATTATGGTAAAGAAATAAAACTTAATGTGTAATAATTATATAAATGTATATACCTATAATGATGCTAAACAACAGACTTACTTTCAGAACCAGAGGAAAATATGCATTTATTTTAACTGTATCAAAGAAATACTAAATTTATAAAGAATCTTTAACTTATTATGATTTATTACTAAAGCAATATTAAAATGTAAATAAGTTATTCAAATGACATTTAATTAATGGTTATTTTTAATTTTGACTAATTATTATTTTCCTTTTATTATGCATATGCTTAGTCATTTATTCTTTAACAAGTAAACCTATATTTAAAAAAAATCTTTCAAACACATATATAATGAAATTGTATAGGTAGGATCGACTGATCTACAAGAATTCCGATATATTCAATATTCATAATCCAGAGGCACTTAAGATTTCATAATTCATTAAAACATACAATATCTGTGTAGCAACAATGATCCAAAAGAAATATTAAAATTTGTTTCCAATTGAATTACCAATATAATTTTACCACAAAAGTATTTATTTATGTATGTTAATCCATTTAGGTAGTTATCATATATTATTCTGTAATATAAGTCCAATTAGAGACATGCATACAAAACATAGAATACCACTAAATATTTCTATATTTT